>NW_022046060.1:53677-77624 GCF_001654015.2 Drosophila navojoa | reverse complement strand
TGTGTGTGTGTGTGTGTGTGTGTGTGTGTGTGTGTGTGTGTGTGTGTGTGTGTGTTTGTAACTCCATTAAGTAATTATTTTTGTGTATTTCAATAGAGTCAACATTGAAATCTATTTTTAATTTAACACATATAGATTTTTAAATATTATTAATTTTATTAAATATGTAAAATATTTATTAAAAATATAGAGATGCATATTAAAGAAGTAAAATTGATTGTCTATTATATTTTTTATTTATTTACAGCTAATAAAATTAATGGGGTTTAATTATTATTATATTTTTTCTTGCGTCGATTCACAGGAATTTCTTTTACAGTTAAAAATGAGTCATGATGGGCAATCTCTTCCTTTTCATTCTTTCATTTACATTGAATTGCTTAAATTCTTGTTTTTATCACACATTCACATAATCTGCTTGGGCCCTAAACTCATTTGCATCCCATACCTTGCATGCCGCACATATCATACTTTGTAGCTTTAATTTCTTTGAGCGCTCTCTTAACGACTTTTCGCAAAAGTCATAACCTGAAAGCAAACACGCACACACACACATACATACACACACAGACAGACAGAGTCAAACACAGACAAACAAACAAACAAAAAGATGCCAAATTCTACTTAAGTGCAAACAATTAAAAAACAAACAGCTCAATGCCAACACGCACACACACATACACACACACACACATACAGCCATACCCACACTCACACTCCCAAGCACACACTTTAACAGCAAAGCGTGGGAACATTTTGCGACATCACCAAAAGTTTTTGACAGCTCAAAAGTCACGACGACATCTGAAGCGCAGTTTTCTCTGCTTTTCTCACTTTTCCCATTTCGTTTTTTTCTTTCATTTAATAAATAAAAATAAAAATAAATAAAAATAAAAAAATAAAAATAAAAATAAATAAATAAATAAATAAAATATATAAATAGATTAACTAATTAATAATTTAGTTAAATAAAATAACAAAAATAAATTAAATAAATTAAAAGAAAAATTATAAATGTACATTTAAAATATATATATATTTTTAAGAAATACTTTAAAGAAATAACAAATAAAATAAAATTAATTAAAAACTTATAAATTAATAATATTTAAAAAAAAATTAAAAGTCAAGCTTTTTTAAATTAAATAATAAATTATTATTAAACAATATTACAAGAAACGTTTCACTACAAAGGTAAAGAGCAAGGCATGGGACTTCCTTTCTATTCTTCTATTTTCTTCAACACATTCACATTAAGGGTATTCCCAGTTCTGCACAATTATGCAAATAGAGGCACTGCCATATGCTGCTACCCTGTTCTGCCAGGGGGTAGCTTACGCTTGTCAAAATTCGGCTTGATTATTTAGAGGCCAGTACCAGTCCCCAGTCTCCAGTCCCCCGACCCCACTACCCCACTCCTGGGCCAGCCACGCCTACACCTTTGCCATTTGCCGTACGCAGTTGCTTTTTGCACCTTCTCAAGTCATTTCGGTTGCCAAAAATATGCTTTGCATTTAAATGGCATTTTCTTTTAAACCTTTTTTCTCTGCAGCGCTACTTTTCTGCATATTTTAGAGAGCTTGAAGTGTGCGTGTGTGCTGGTTGTGTGCGTGTGTGCTGGTTGTGTGCGTGTACAGGCATGTCTCTGTCTCGAGCTTGTCATCTGCGTTGGCATGTCAGTCAATCTCAATCATTTCTACAGCTTTAGCGTCAACATTCCAGGTAATAAAATGCCAGACAATCTGCGCGTGCCGCAATTTTGATTTTCAGCCCCAAAGCACACGCCCCCCACACACTCTCACACACACACACACACACGCAGAGAAATGAAAGGGCGCTGCGCTGCTCTGAAGCCTTGGCTAATCTTTCGACGACCAACAGACCGCACATTAGCTAGACTAGAGGGAGAGAGGGAGAGGGAGAGAGTAAGAAAGAGGGAGAGCGACGGGTGAGGTAGAGGCAGAGCTGGCTGCAGCACAAATATTTTCGACCTGGCCTCGTGCATTGATGATGATAACGCGGCCCGTTCCCTTTGCTGTTGTTGTTGTTGCTGTTGTTGTAGTTGTTGTTACCGCAGGTTGGCTGTTGTCCACGTTGCATATTCACGCCGCATTAGCCGCTGACCAGGCACAGCTTAGTGGGCGGCGGACTGTCGCTGCTGGACAATGGTAATAGGGGCGGGCGGTGCTGTAGGTGCAACTGGCAAAAACCAAAATGCGTTGCATTGCATTGCGTATACGCCGCGTTGTTTGTTAGCTGGCATCGGTTGATGCTTTTGACACGAACTGCTGAGCTTTCGGCCAGCAGATGCATGGCTCCCCATCCTCACCGTCACCCCTTCCCACCCGACTCGCTATTGCAGTTGTTTCTCTCGGCTCGGGCTTTGGTTTTTGTGGCTTGTGCGCTGTCGCGTTAAACGTATGCTAATCTGATTATATATATACGTATTTTTTTTTTTTTTTTTTTTAGATGGCTCATAAGAGTGACAACAGTGAGCGACAGAGAGAGAGGGAGAGAGAGAGAAGGAGAGAGAGAGAAGGAGAGAGAGAGGGAGGCCCTTCAGGAGATAAAAAATTGGTAAGCCTCAAGCGTGTCAAAGAGTAACTCTATTGTTGAGTAGAAAATTTACGATCGCTTAATGAAAGTATTAAATAAGTAATATGGGCAGACATACGTTGAATAATTGAGAGGCCAATAGTGGCTCACGTTGAAAAGGAAAGAATGGAGATATACATATATATCGATATAAATCGTAAATAGTTGAGAAGAGATCAAAACGGACTGAGCTTTTCGAAAGGAGAGAATATAGTTCGAGTAGAGTATTAGATTAACAAAATAAAGTATATATAGCACTATTCTACAAATCAGTTGTTATGATTTTATTAATTAAATAATATTTTAAAAAATATATGAATCGGAATATATAGGTAGGTACACTTAAATAGTTTAATAGTTCACTGAAAGGTGCAAAGCTTTTTTATTATTTCTATTAATATTAGCAAAAGAACAAAAAATGATATAAAATAAAATAAAACTTAAAAGCAACAATTGATGTTCATTGGTCCCTAAATTTGATTACATAATATGAATACTTCCATGCAGATGTCTATTACATATCTGTTTTATATACTATTAGACCCTCTATTAGACCCTCTGATCAATAAAATTTACTTGAAAACTTTTTATGATATATTCAATCCTCACAAAATTTCTAAACCTAAGATATGCGATCTCATGCTTTACTTATTCCTACAAAATATATACTTTAATATCATATCTAGTATTATTAAATTATTTACTTGATCCGCAAAAATACGCAAATACTTCTGCTGCTTTCTGCTTTCACTTTGCATTTTAAAAATGTCTGCAAAGAGAATTCAAGCATAAATACTTTTTCAACTGATGAACATTCAATAGTAAATTAAAGTGCAGAGTTTAGTTTGTCCAATTCTAGCAGAGAATCGTTTGCTTATCAGTGAAGGCAAAGCTTCTGGCGAATAAAATACGAGCGTATGCCAGAGGCGCTGAGGCAATGAGTTACAATTTTTGTAACCACTTGCCCATAACTTTAATGCACTTCATAAAATAAGGAAATGCTCTTCATTTGCACCTGCCAGTCATGCACGTGCCTCACACACACTCACACCCACACACACACACACTCTCATTCTCTTTCGCGCGGCGTACACTGAAAATGATATCTTTTATTAGCACAATGAAGTCATAAACATTTCAACAGTTAACCCCGGCAAAGTCAACAAGTCAGCAACAAAGATGAAATCAACAGTCGCCCCACATTATGCAAGGCAACACTTTAGCTACCCCCACACACAAACACACACACTCACACCAACACATACAGATGCACACTGTAATAAGCGATCAAAAAACTACATTTACATGCAACGCTGCGAGTCGCTGGCGCAAACGGAAGCGGAAGTGCAGCAGCGCTGAAATAATATCAAAAATGGCTGCCGGGGGCGTCGGCAAAAAGTTGGTCACAAATCATCTTAGAGCGTTGGGCGGAGGGGAGGGGCATGGGCGTGTGGACTGTACACGTGATGCGACGACAACGACGACGATGGCGACGACGACGGCGACGACGACTGCGGCAGTGTTGTAAAATGCTAACGAGCCCAAGCGAAATGACAACCTTTGTTGTCCTCAACGTCCGCACGCCGCTTTGACTAACTTTTCAGCCCAGTTTACTCTTACTACTCCTTCATCTGCTTCTTCTCTTCCCCCCTTCTGTTTTGTGGCCTGCAACTAATTTAGCTGCATTCGCCAACGGCAGCATCTTCATTTGCCTGCGCTTAGTCGAGGAGTTCCCGTCGACGATTTCTCCTTTAATACTCCAAAATAATATTTGTAGATCCTATTAATAATTTATTTTTGTTTGAATAAGAGCGTTTACTTTAATTCAATAATATCGAATACCTGTTGGCTCAAAAATTTCTGGAAAATAATAAAACAAATAAAAAAATATTTATTAAAAAAAATAATAATTTTATTAAAGCAAAAGTTAAAATTTTTCTGTTCAATAATAGCTCAGTAATGGAACATTCTCTCTGATTTGAAATACTCAAGACTATTACAAAACTATTGCATATAATAACAAATTTCTTGACAGTCTTATAAAGCAAAATTAAAAAGTTTCAAAAGAATTTTAAGCAACGACAAAAAAAAAAATAAAAAAAAAATATATATATTAAATTAAACCAATTAATAATAATAATAAAATTAACAAAACATTTTTATTTCTCAGTTGTGTTAATTGATCCATTTTAATACTATCAGAATTTCTAAAATAAAATATTGAAAGCAGTAAATGTTATAGGGAAAGTACATTTGATATTTTAGGTACAATATAAATTCCTAATTTCCTATATATCATATATATATATTTATTATTAATACAAAAATGCACATAAATTTGATACATATATACATTATTTTCTAGATATTGGAAAATGAAGTAAAAATAAAAATAAAAATAAAAATCAGACTTCAATTCAAGTTTTACATTTATCACTTTGCTAGCGAAATCCTTTGCTGGCACAGCTGATTAAGTCTCGCAGCACAATTGTAGTATTATTTTGTTTCTTCTCCTCCCTTCTCTCTTCCTCTTCTATTTCTTCTTTTTCTTTATTTCGGGTTGGCCAGCTGCAAGTTGCACCTTTGCTTGGCTTGGCTTGGCAGAAGTTGCAACTATAAAATTCCAATTTTCTCTGCATGCGCGCGACGACTTTGGCTCGGCAGCCAGACAGCCAGCAGCTCAGCCACGCCCCACGCCACCTTATCCTTGCCCTTACCCTTACCCCCATTCCTTACCCTTTTACACGTGCTAGAAAAAACGCAGCAAGCTGCAGGCTGTTGCCGCTGCTGCCTTTTGGCTGCTGTTTCTCGTTCTCATGCTCATTCTCATTCTCATTTTCGTTTTGGGTTTCAACTTCGTCTGCGTTTTGCTCTTTGGCAACTCTTTTACTTCCATTTTTTTAACTCTTTCTTTTTTGTGTGTGGCGCAATTTTATGTATTTTTATGGTAGGTTGCAGCCGCTGCCATTGCCGCTTGGCCCGGAAAACGGAAACCGAAAATTGCTACTTATTATGTTACTAACTTTGTGTTGCAGCTACGCTGCGCGCTGCTTCTCCCGGCTCGCTACCCCACTGCTGCTATCTCCCTCTGCCTCTGTCCGTCTCTGTCTCCCCTCCAGCTGTGTGCTGGCTCGTTTGGCTCGTGTGATAATGTCAGGTTTTGTTAAAATTAAATTGCATGTCTTGCTGCGTTGAAGTTAAATTATTGCCTCCAGCTTCCAGAGGTGTAGACGCACCTCGCCTTTTCCTGTCTGTGCCCCCGCTCTCTCTCTCTCTCTCTCTCACTCTCACTCTCCCTCTAGGTGCAACTGCGCTTTGTGTGTGTGTGTGTGTCGGCGAGATCTGCATCGCGTCTGGCGTTGTCGAAGTTGTTTGAAACTTTTTAGTTTTTGTAATACTCATTTGCACGTTAAAAACATGTCTTTGTTTGGCTAAAACAGGAATTTGATGCGACTGATCGTGTTAATTGCGAATAGTTTAAAGAGAAACGGTTAGATAATGAGTTTTTGAAGGGAGAGTAGCTCTCATGTGCTTGTATTACACAGATAATACAATTTGCTTAACTAGCACATATACTATAAAAGATAAAGTAGATAAACATATATTTGTAGAGATAAAGTGTATATTAAATACACCTCTATATATCTTATATTTAGCTTATAGCTATATTCAAATAAAGTATTTCAACTCAACCTCTTTTATCTGAGTATCTACTAATGAAAGTTTGTCCTGCTTCAGAGGTTATATTTGTTTAGTATATATTATTTATAGAGTGAATTGGAATATATATATTTTTTTATTTTATTTTTTATTTATTTTTTTTTTTATTTTTTATTTTTTTTTATTTTATTATTTTTTTTTTTTTTTTGTAGCTATAAAGTATTTCGTTCTTTTGGTGATTCATTTTAATCTTCATCCCGTCTTTTACCTTATTAATAACTATTTACCTTATTAATAACTAATTCAATGGTAAGCCACTAAGTATTACTCGTCCCCTAATTTCCACTATCCATCTACAATTTAATTTAAAGAACTCTCCCTTTAAACGGCCTAAAGAGCCTGCTGCCCAATTCATTTGTTTGCCACAAAGTAAATACTTTTTTAATATATATATATATATATATATATATATATATATATATATTTTTTTTTTTTATAAATTCATATACTGACATATATTCTGGCATCGCGGGAAGTCGTCAAAGAAAGAAAAAAAAAAATAGAAATACAAACATTTTGTTAGCTTCGCAGAGTATACAACAGATTTTTTCTTAGCACATGCACGCCGCATGGTGCCAACTACAAAAACAACAACAGCGACAAGAAACGGCCTCGACAGGCAAACAAGCACCGAGTTTTTGGCATGCGGTACAATGTAGCCTAAGGTATTTTTTCCATTCTATTTTTCTCGTTTCGCTTTGGACTGGTCACACGCTGCGATTTTTACCGGCATTACGAAATATTAACAACGCAAATGCGAAATACGCCACCGCATGTGGCATACAAGAGAAATGGTTATGGAGTTTAAAATACCACTAGGTATATGTATGCGTGTGCTAGTGTGTGTGTTTGTGTGTGTGTGTGCATGCCCAGTGGGCGAGCGAGGTGTGTAAAATGCTGCGTAACGAATTGGCACCTTAAAGCACAATTTGCATAATAGCTCAAAGGATGAACACGCAGACGGAGCTGATAATATGGATGGAATGAATAGAATGAAGCTGGTTAAAGTTAATTGAATTATGTACGAAATGTAGAGAAATAAATTCAAATGTATGTAAGTTTTATAAAAAAACAAACAAGTGGAAGCAAAGCTGGCGAATAACTTAATTTTTCTGCTAAACAAAAATCATACTCACTCGCTCTCACTGCGGGAGAGAGAGAGAGAGAGCAGAGCCTTCGTTTCTTTTCGTTTTTGTTTTCTGCGCCTTAACTATTCGTGTGACGCTCTTCAAACGAACATCATTTCGGCAGAGATCCGGCTGACGTTCGCATAACGAAGCTGCTCAAGAAGTCAATGCAAACGGTACTCATCCACACATACATTTGCACACACACACTCAATTCCCACAAGCAAGCAGCACACTCGCATACACACCAATGCATGCAAGAGACGTTTTGCTTCAACTTTAACTCAAGCGAACAGTCGGGTAAAAGCAAGAGCGAAAAAACGAACTTGATCTGGCGCTCTCTTTGAGTTTTTTCTGAAAGGTTGAGTGAAATATACATGCAAAACTCTTTGCAGGCATTAAAAAACATCACAAACTAAAGAGAAGAAATATTTAATGTTTTATTTATAATTTAAAAGCATAAAGTGCATCTAAAACTACTTGAAAACACGCCCCTTTCTTTTATCATAACCAAACAGTTTTTGCAGTTTCGTTGGCTTACTAAGCCCAATGCTCTCAGCATCCAACGATTGAATTGAAAGTTCAATATTATGGATAATGTATCTGCGGAAAATAAGTGCAATAAAATGAAAACAACTAAGTGACATTAGATGGCAATCAGACACGTTTGAAAACCCATAAAAGTGGAAATATGTTGCCAAACTTCAGGGGGACAGCCACAGGCGACACACACGCACACACATGCATACACACATGTGCACTTATTATTTACCAAACACGTTCTAGAGAGAGAACAACACGTACTCAATTTAGAGCTAGACAAGAGCAGAGTTCAGGGGGAAGTTTTCGGCTTGTGCAGCTGCAGAAACTTTAAGGGATTGGGCCACATACAACATTTCTGACAGTCCAACTTATAGTATTTAGCAGAGATAAAGAGAGGCAGAGAATGAGAGAGATGTAGTGCGGAGTCAGACAACAAATTAAACGCAAATCGAAAAAACAACAAGAAGCATAAAGTAAATTTCGCAATTTTTTTTTTTTTTTTTTTCAGCAAAACGGAAGAAAACTTTTTCGACATCTCTCTTGACAACATATTGAACGTATTTTGTGTGTTGACTTTTCAAAATATTTGCCTCGATTATTTGTCCAACAAGAATTTGAGGCCTGCTAAGGTCATCTGACACTCGCATACGCCACGTGCTGCGGCCTTCGGACAGGCGAACCAACCCAAGTCAAGGCACACGTCACATACTTGTCTTCAGATCCTCTGTCCCATGTCCTGTTCTGTCCTCATATCCTCTGTCTACTCCACTATACTCTGTCGTCTGTCCCTTGTCCTGTCAACTTTTTGTCTATCTATCTCTCTCTCTTTCACTCTCTGTTCTTTTCTTTATTTTATTTTGCTCTGTATGCTGCTTGCGCATACGTGCAAAACATTTGCTGGCCAAGATTTATTATCATGCCACGTGTTGTTGCAAGCTGCAACAGCAGCCGTTGCCATTTCCCTCGCCCCTCTAATACTTAGGCAAATCTATTGATTTGGAATGTTGCGTGGGCAAGGTCAGGGAATTACAGATCTGCTCGTGTGGCGAGGCACGAAATAAGGAAATGCTGTCAAGTTTTTGGGTTATTGGCAAAGAATTTCAGCCAACTCAACTGAATGAGGTCAAGGAGGCAGCCTGGCTCACATGTGTTTACAGACTTTCTCCTTTTCTATGATGAAAGTAGTATGTAATAGATATATTATAAATAACTATATATTGTTGATATAAGCTATATAATGTCTGCATCTTTAGCATATGAAACAGATTTTAATATTTTATCCAAAATTATACAGGAAAAATCTTCAAACCGTAATCCCTTAATACATATTTCTCTTTCATCTTAACCAAGCTTTGAGGAAAAAATTGATGGAAACACTTCAGAAGAAGAAATACTTCAAGGAAATACTTTAAGGAAACATTAAAAGAAATCACCTATGGAATATACTGAGAAGAAATAAAGGAAATGCTTTTCAACACTGCCTAGGTACTCCTTTAATTAAAACCTACTTAACCCTAAGCTCTACGCTATGCTCTATTTCTGAAACGCCTATTTCACTTTTTTCTCAAATTTTTATTAGACTAGCTCTGGCTACATACATTAGCTTAAGACTGGAAATTTTTGACAATAAATTTAGAGTAATGTTGATCTCTTGAAAGATCTGTATAAAATTGTAAATCTATATGAATATATGTATGCATGTAAGTATATTTACACACTTAGAACTCATCATTGCCGGTGAGAGCATCTGCGGATGGGTAATGGGAGCGCAGGAGCATGCAGCGATCCCTGTCCACGAAGAGAGTGCGTCGCTTCAGCATGATCTCACGCTCCAGGGTGCTGCGCACACCGACGAGCGCCTCCTTCGTCTCCTCGGCCGAGGTGAGCTCGTGCAGCATGGCCGTGACGCTGCTCTGAATGGTGTGGACCTCGTCGATGAGCCGCTGCTGGGCGACGTCGCGACAGCTCTCCACGTTCGGCCGGAAGCTGCGGTTGTGCATGCGCGTCTGGGCGACCTTCATGGCCGCATCGAAGCTGCGAATGCGTCCGTGCAGCTGCTCTATGCGGGTCTCGGTGTCCGCCAGGTCCTGCAGCACGCGATGCAGATCGTTCTCGAAGCGCTTCACCGCCTCCTGGGTGCAGTTGATGCGCGCGGTGAGCGACTTCTCGACGACGTCCGCCTGGGTGCGTATGTCCCGGGCGCCATTCAGCAGGATGGCGTTCAGGGTGCTGCGCAGGTCGGCCGATCTCTGGCGGCACTTCTCGCACTCCTCCAGGGTCTCCAGACTGAAGTGCTCCCAGTACTGCTCCGAGGACTGTTCGATCGGCTGACGCACTGCACCCATGTGGAACATAATGGTGCGCGAGTTATTGTCCAAGCCCAAATTGACGGTGTCTATGTCGTAGGACTCCTGCTTGTCGCTCCAATCGAACTCGAGCCGCTGCTTGGCCGCGCGATTCTCCGCCTGCTGGGCCACAAAGTCCTCCATTGTCTTTTGCAGGTTTCGCCTGATCTCGGCTATCAACGCCAGCTCATTCACCAGCTCCTCCTCCGTCTGGTCGCGCACCAGCTCCGTATCCGGTCGACCGCAGCGCTTCTCGATGCACTCCTTGACAATCGACTCGGGCACGCCCAGCACCACCACCGCCTTGCGCAGTCTATTGCGCTCCTGGTCCACCATAAAGATCTCATCCGTCATCGCCTTGATCGCATTTTCCAGCGTGCTCTTCCACTTGCAGATAACCTGAGCGCGTTGCCTCAGCTTCTCGGTCGTCTCGTTCTGTGTCTTGGTCACCATGGCAGTCAGACGCTGATACTCGGTGGTAGAGCTAAATCGATTTCTGTCGGGGAGAGGAGAGAAAGGAAATGGAAGAGATGAGGTTGTATCCAAAGGCAAAGAAGGAAGGAAGATGGAAGAGATGAAGTTGGTACAGAAGCAGAGATCCGAGAGCAAATGTGTAAGATAAGCAAATGACGAAGATGTTATGAAAAAACAGTAAAATATTCCAAGAATGGAATGCTGATACAAAAAGAGGGATAGGGATGTCAGAGAACCGCTCGTCTTACTTATCGGCCTTATCCAGCACAGAGTTGACGTATTGTACGGTCTGTTGATTTTTGGCACGCCATTCGTTCGAGCTGAAACGCGTTATCGAATATCTATCGACGACCGGCCGCGTGCCCGTCAGACCCGCCATCGGACTCCAGTCGACTTTGCCCGTAGCCCAGGGACCTATCGGACCCATCGGAGTCATCGAGTCCTTCTGGGGCAAATCGTCGCCCGGCTGGGGCAGATAGCACGGCGGATTCTGTAGATTATCTGCATCGGGATTGATGGAGCGCTGAGGAGAGAGAAAGAGAGAGAGAGAGAGGGAAATACTTTATAGCTGTATTTAAGGGCTTATTCGCTTGCTCATACTCACTGCAAATTGAATCTCCTCCGTTTTGATGGGCGCCCTTTTGGCCTGCTCCTGCTTGATGTCGAGCAGCTGCTGTTGCTGATTGTCGACTGCCGCTTGCAGGTCGTGCTGCACCTGATGATGGGCCTGGGCGGGCTCTTCAACCACTTTCTTCAGATACTCCTGAACCTGGCGCTGTTCGTCCTCTGTCGGGGGCGCAAGGCCCACGGGCATCGGATCCCATTTGCGGCGCCGTATGGGACCCATTTCGGGCGGCGGCGGGCAGATCAAAGGCGCCGGACACGCCGACGTCGGATGCAGGTCAATGGGCTGACTGACGCAATCACCGCCGCCATTGTAGAGATCCTTCTCCTTGCAACAGGCCATTTTTAATGTGAGCAATCAAACAAAAGAAAAAAACGTCTCAAATGTTTTTTTTACACTTTATCTTAAGCTTTTTTTGGGGGTGGCTAAACGCTTAACACAAAACTCGGTATGTAACTGAGAATTTTCAAATAGTTTCATTTGAGGGCGGTAAACAAGTCGAAAGGTTGCTTTGGTTATACAAATTTACTTGGGCAACAGTTGCCAGGCTCATGGGGAATCGGGGGAACTAATGGAACCATGGCAGCGGGTATGACCTAGTGTAATTAGCTGATACAGTCGCGCCCCGATAATTCGAAATGGCAAAGGAATCAGATTTTTTTTTTGGTTAAAACAGATATTCAAATTATCGAGAGTTATCGAGAATAGATTTTTTCGATTTATCGCGATTTTCGATTTAGCGGGCACAAATTGTTGAGGCTCGACTAAATATCTTTGCGAATGGCTAGGAATCAACCCCGTCAAAGAAACTCTCTGGCTGCAGAATGAAAGTTATCCAAACAAATTCAACATTTGCATTAAATTGTCAGCGAAAAATCCGTTGTATTCACAAATTTGACAAACTTTACATTTAAATTTCGTTTCATTGCGCTAGCATAGACCTTAGCTGTTCCCCATGTTTTGGAAGAACATAATGGAGAACTCGAGAACATTGGAGGGCTTATAGCGCAGCACATTGAGGACATAGTCCTGCATGAAGTCAGCCAGCTCCGAGTTCGACTCCAAGTACTTTGTCGTGTTCTCATAGTTCAAAGCCTTCAGCTCGCGGAATTTGCGTGAGAAGACGGGATACTGTCGCCACATTAGCTCCAGCTTGGGCATGACGAGCTCCTTCTTCTTGGGCGGCGCGCAGACGGCGTGCAGCAGGTAATTGTAGCCCTGCCAATAGTGTAGAATGATGCGGCCCTCGGGCGTCATAAAGGTCTCGGCGACGTCCTGCAGCTCGTCGTTGAAGCACTGCTGCGTTATGATGTGAATGGCGTTCTTGTAGGTGCGATAGAAGATCCGGACGATCTTGCGTTCCTTGTGCACGAGCAGATTGCAGCGCAGCACACGGCCATACAGATTCATCGTGTAGTATTCGAAGGTGCCGACGAAGTTGTTGCAAACAAGATGGCGCATGAGCAGCTGAATGCCGCCGTCGAGGACGAAGGTGTGATCCCGATCCTTGATGTCGATCGTCGCCTTGAACTTCTGCGACTCCTCGTTGATCTTTGTTTCGCGTATGGCCGTCAGATATAGGTCCGCATGGTTGCGCACCTCGAGTGTCTTCTCCACAACCGCATGATCGATGCGATCCGTCTCCGAGCGTTTCTCACAGATCAACAGAAACTGATCGTCGTATTTGCCTTTCAGCTGATGTCCGCACTCGGTGATGCCTTTGCCCTTCTTCATCCGGCTGCTGCTATAGACCACATAGCCATCGAATGCCTCCTCCACATTTAGGCAGAACTTTCCGATCGTCAGCAGTTCGCGCTCGAAAAATATCTTCAAGTTCTCGCTCAGTTTACAGTTGCTATTGCGCAGTTTTGAGACGAATAGGGTTTCCTTGAAGATCACTGCATTTTTTACTGGCAGAAACTTCTTGGGATCGATTTGCCAATCGCAGACCTTGTACTGATCGTCGGATGGTTCTATAGGTCGTATCAATGCCGATATAATACTCGATACACTGATCTCATCCTGGGCGCTGAGCTTCTCCTTCTCCTCGCAGGCCGAGGCTGCTGCTGTCTTCTTGTTGGGATCGCGAAACTCCTCTAGATCGCAGGGCACAAACAGTGGCGGATCCAATTTAACGGTACATTTAGCTAAAGAGATTTGGTCAGCAATGGGTTAACACAATCGCATGTTAGCTTAACTTACCCATGATTTAATATATATATAAACGTTTTGACAAAGCCAAACTGTAAAAAAAAAAAAAATTATAATTTCAATAGTTATCAAAGAGTTAAGTTTTTGATGTAACAAATTTGGAAATTAACCCATCCAATTCTTTTCAACATTGAGTGTAAAAGCTGAGCAGGCTGTAAGTTGATTAAATTTATGAGAGGAAATATATCAAAAAATCGCTACATAAATTGAGGGTCTTTTTATATAAATTATAGCATTATTATTGTTTTCATTATTATTATATATTTTTATTCATCAATAATTTTATAAAATAAAAATACAAATTAACAATATATAAAATTAAAATATGAATTTCACATTATTTAAAAAAAAAAAAATTAATTTATTATATAGATTATAACAGTTTCTCTTATTTTTGAAAATACGTATTTTCTTCAACAAATCTCACTTTTCGCAGCTTTGCGTGCACTCAGGAGCTTGACGCAATTAGCTAAAGAAACATTTCTCATATTCCAACACTTGTTTAGCAATTCTGAAGAGTTTGCACGGCCTGACAAAGGAAGCACAAGATGAAAATGGAAATTCTGTAGAGAGCAACAGCTAATTGCAAGGCCAACAGCTCTAAGGACACAGCACATGGATGTAGGAGTGTATGTGTGTGTGTGTGTAAGGGTCAGTGCATAAGGATGCGAGTGGCTGACAGTGGCAGGATATGCTCATTGTTATTGAAGCAGCGAGCGGAGGGCGAGGCAGCAAACAGACTCATTAAAAGGCATAAAACGTATGAGCTGAAAATCAACAGTTGAGAGCTACAGCAAAGGGTTAAAAGCTCAGGCAGCAAGCAGTTAAAAAATAAATAAATACCAACAAGCATAAAGAGAGTGAAAGACAGAGGCCTCGTCATGTCCTTGGCCCGAACAATATTAAATTTGTTATTAAGCCCTGTAATTATTTGTTCGGGCGAAATTGTTGGCATTTTCTTGGCTATTAACTGCCGCTGAAAGAGAGTCGATAGGGCGAGGGCGAGGACGGGGGCGGGGACGAGAAGGTGTATCTGAAGATGAAAATATAAATAAATTATGCAAACCGGACAAAGACAATGCGCTCGCCGTTTGCTCAGCTTATTTCACAGTCAAGTTAACTTTAAAGGAGCCTCTGCGCCTGCGAGCACAATTTTCGCAATTCTCTGCATCTTTTCTTCTACTTCTTCTTCTTTCGCTTTTTTCTTTACCACCTACTCTTCTCGTTTGGCATTTGATTTTCATCATTTTCATTTATTTCTTATGCAGTGCTCGGCGCGTAAATTAACAACAATTGTTTTCAGTGTCGTTCACTTACATTTAATCTTCATCTTGGCATTCATTCACAATCACAATCACATTCATGAGCATGCCCACCCATTGTTCCCTGTACCCACCGCTTGTGCTCTCTTCTCGTTTTTGCATGCCACGCCCCCATTGAGTGCTAAAATAAATCAAAATGCGAATCCAAAGAAACGCAAAATGAAAACAAACAAAAAAAGAAAACGAACCAAACAAATCTTAAATGAAAATTGTAACCAACAGCCGCATGCAGATCCAGCCAGATTCTGTGGGGTAAGCGGCATAATCTGCTCGGTAACATACACACACACACACACACAGACACAGAGTGTGAGCCATGTTGTGGGCTGGCCAAGCTTAAGGGTCAGTAATAAATGTCATGATATGAAATTTATTTACGCGCCTCGAAAAACCAATGAAAAGCAAAGCAAAGCGAACGGAATGCTCGCAACAAGAGCAGAAACAACAATAAAAATTCCACAATACAAAGACAATTAAAAGCGAATAGGCAGCCAAAGCAAAGACAATAAAAGAGAGCAAAATCGAAAGAAAATTCAACTGTAAATGCCAAAGGGCAAATAAATCTACGCACTAAATTGATGATACGCCCCATAGCTTCAGTGTGGGAGAGAGTGAGAGAGAGAGAGAGAGAGAGAGAGTGAGAGAGGGGCAGAGGGGCAGGATGAGGGCGGTAGTAATAGGAGAAGGAGGAAGTCAAATAATTAATGAATATTTTGTAAGAAATGTGTAATATTTTTATAGTGACTATACGATATGCATATTTTCCATTAAAATGTTCATAAAAATATCAAATAAATGTTATATTAAAAATATCTATTACAAAAAATTTAATAATTCAGTCAGTCTAAAAAATGTATGAATAAAATATATACATATAATTTTTTTCAAATTTGTAGCCTTCAAGCCTTTGATTCATATTTATCCAAATTTTTAATATCAATCGCAATTTACATTGAAATATTTGCATTTTTTGACATTTAATTCAAATTTCAAGCAAACAAACTAGAAAAAAATCTTAAAAAAAAAAGTAAAAAAAAAAACTGAAAAAATTGCAAGAAAAATATACTGACATACCACAATATCCTTACACGCCGAGAAAAATGTTGTTCCGAATGATAACATTTGGGAAATCGAAAAAAAAAAAATAATTAGTAATTTAATTTTAGTATTCGCATGTTCTTTGTTCACTTTAAATTGAAAAGTAAAATATTTTAATAGAAATTTTATCGACTCTGGTTTCTAACTTTTCCCCTGGATTTTAAGGAGTAAAACTTTGAGAAGCAATCTAACATTCCATTCAAGCTGTGTTCTAGATTTTGTTGATCTTGTTCTACTTCTTTCTTTCTCTCTTTCTCGCCCTCTTCTCAAAGCTCTCTTATAGTTAAATACTATAACGGAATACTCATAAATATATAGCAATTCGAAATGCATTTTCTCAATCACTCCACATTCAAAGTAATCGCACATAATTTCTCTCAGTGCACATCAAATTTCACTCAACTAACAAACATATCTCTCCTATCCACATACACACTCTCTTAGTTTTTCTGCCCATACTTGTGGGCATGGCACTTGCCTTTCCTGTCATATTTATTGCGATAGACAAGACTCTGTCGTTGTCATATATTTTTATATGGCAATTAATTTATGGAGCTTAACGCATGAATGCAAACATGAATAACATGAATAAATGTCACAAAAGTTGAGCGCATTCATCAATCAATATTCAATTTATATAATGAAATTATTATTATCATATATGTATGTATATATTGTTGTGGCTGTAGTTATTATTGCTTTCGCCTGAATGGATCTCACATGCAAAATTATTTGAGCAGAGAGCGAGAGAGAGAGAGAGAGAGAGTGAGAGAGCGAGACAGAGTAAGCTGTACATGGTTTTAATTGCTTTTTACATGATTAACACGCTGCCTCAGTGCTGTTTCATTCTCACGCCTTTGTATGGCTGACAAATTGTAGACACTAAACGCACACACCTGCACACACCTGTCCACGCACGCACAACAATAGACAATGCAAGTGACGTGCCAATTTGGCATTTGAGTGCGAGGAAGTCTGCACTTAAACTTGACATGAGCTCATAAACAAACACAGGTTGCATGTCCTTTCACACAAACACACACACACATGAATGTATATATATATGTGTAGCTCATAAAAATGCGAGCTGACAACACTTTCGTCTGAGCTGTAAATTGTGAGCGCTGCTGGCAACCCTCAACACGAGCACCTGTGAAACAGGCTTCTCATTTCATGCCTGCAGCACGCAATGCTGTCAGCCATTCACATACGTGTGTGTGTGTGTGTGGGTGTGTGTGTGAGCTGTTTTGTTAGGGGATGTGTTAATTACAGAAAAATTGCGAGAATTTGTATTATTTACTTTGTTATCAAGATTTCAGCTTAGAGCTCAACTTCAATCTGTTGTGCATTGTGTTTGCGTGCGTATAATTGCAAGTGTATGAGTGTGTGTGTGTGTGTGTGTCTGTGAAAGGGAGAGTTTGCGTTCACGTCTGTGTGTGTGTGTGTGTGTGTGTGTGTGTAGTAACCATCTTATTGCCAAGTGTTTGTTGCCTTTGTGCTCTTATCCACAAGGTTAACTTTTAGTTGGTTTTTCACGCAGCTCAAGAATTTCCTGTGAGATTTTCTAAGCATTTGATATTGCAAAAAATTGTTTGCTTTATTTATTTATTTGAATAAACAAGTCAAAATAAATTAAATTTTTCCTTTTCTCCCTTTAATGCTTTCAAATTCTAACACCCAAAGCCTTCTGTTTATGCATTTATTTACTATAAAAATGAAAATAAGTCTGATGGAAAACTTTTTAAATACATAAATATTTATTTTTATTTTGTGTGGGATATTTTTCAACCTTCTCTTCTACATTTTATTAAAAATTATTTATATTTTTTATTAGAAATACTTGCATAACGAACTAAAAATAATTAAATTTTTCACCTCAATACTTTCAAATTTCAGTACCCAAAGCTACTCTTTATAAATTTATTTGATATAAAATTGTTCTGAAAATAAAGCTGTAAAAAAAATTATGTCTGGGGACAAATAATAAAATGAAAATAAAAAATAAATGAAAAATAAAAAATAAAAATAAGTATTTATTTTTTTTTAATATTTAATATTTTTATTTTAATATTTTTTTATTTATTATTTTATTTTAGTTTTTATATTTATTTAATATTTTTATAGATCTTAAGTCAACGATCAAGCGTTACGTTTATCGCCCTTTATAAATGTATATCCCTATAATTTTTCTATTCAACATATAATTCATTTCGCTTCTCACCTCGCCTCTATCTAAGCATAGAAATCACTGTAGATCTTAAATCAGTTATCAAATCCTTCGCCTATTTCTTCTTATACATGCAAATCATTTGCTCTATCCATTCATCTGCTGAATATGTCGCTCCGAATACTCAATCAAGTCTGCTTTCTTCCTCGGCTGCCGTCAGCACTCCAACATTTCCATAACTTAGCAGCTGCTGCTGTCTCTCCCGCTGTCAAGCCAAACGCTCAACTAAATTGTTCTTCACGGCAAAACAAAAAAGTTTTGTGTCAATTTTTGTTTTTTGTTATAAAATGCAAATTGTTTTGCAATTTGATTTCTTTATGCAATGGCGGCTAGTATTATCAGCTGCTGTTTGTTGCTGCTGTTGTTGCTGTTGTTGTTGTTGTTTTGGATTGACAAGCAAACAAAACTCAACACCAACTGCAGCCACAGTAATAACAACAACAACAACAACAACAGCCAACAATCGCTTGAGAATACCAAAAACTTTTCGTCAAGGTGTTGTAATATCTACACTCCTACCTGTTGTTGTTGTTGTTGTTTGTTGTTACTGCTGCCGTAACAGGTGTGCCTGGCAAACTGAAGAAAAAAGTAAAAGAGGAAGACGAACAGCACAAACAGTCGCTGGCAAAAGTTGATTGTTTAGCTCATGTTGCCTATTTTTGGAGATAGTATGTATATTTTATTTTGTTTCACAATAATTTCGCTCTGCCCATAAATATATGTGCATAAATTTGAATTCGCATTTGCGAGCCTCTCAATTGATTTTGATAGCAGGTAAACAATTGGGTTTCATTCGGGCCAGCTAGCAATTAAATCGAAAATATTCGCGTAATAAATGCTAAATGTTGACAGCAATTGCACATGCACAGCTGGCGCTTATTTATGCTAAATATCAACTTGAAATCGAATTAAAAGCTAGAATTATTTACAGATTAAACTCCATTTACCGATTGATTCATTGAGTCTTTCAAGTGTGATTGACCGAGCGAATGCTTGAGCAACAGATTGAACTGGAACTGCCGGGTATCATCAACTGATTGGCAGATTGACAGACGAGTTTAATGTTTATAATGACTGTCAAAAATAATGACTATATAATATTTTAGTTGTTGATTGATCTATGAATGCTTGAATACAATTTGAATAGCTAATTGACATTATTGTTATAGACTGATTGAATGCCCAATGGGCGATCTAATAGACAGCTTTATTGATTGCTGTATTAATTTCTTGATTGAACGGCGAATTGAGTATTGATTGAGTTTCGAATAGACTGATTTATTGAACAAGTAGGACTACCTGATTACGTGATTGACTGGCTAATTGGCTGACAGATTGTCTGTCCAATAAACCGGTTGAATAAAAACTGGTTGACAGTCCGATTGGCTAGCTGATTGATAATGGTTGATTTATTTTCTTTTTATATCCAATTTATATATGTACAAGACATGGATTACGATGGGGTTAAAGCCAAAGCTTGACTAACTGATTGACTGTCTTGGCTGAGTAAATGATTGATATGCTAATGGTCTAGTCGATTGACTGATTGACCGTGTTGAGTGACTGACTAATTGATTGATACAAGCACTAATAGATTGGGCAGGCTGGCTGACTGACTAGCTAATCAACTAACAGGTTGACTGAATGTCTGATTGATTTATGTATTGCCAAACTGATTGACTGTCTAATCGACTGGTTAATTGACAACTTGAAGATTACCTCTTTGTCTATCTAGCTGAGTGCCTGATTAACTGCCCGCTGCACTGGTTTATTGACCAACTAAATGACTTTCTGATTGCCACTTGATTTGCTAAATGCCTGACTGAATGACTGTGCAACAAATCGATTGATTGACACATGACTTGATATCAGCTCGACTGGCGAATCAAGACACTTTTGTGAAAACTTTATTTAAAAAGTCATTTGATACAATTTACACTAAAAACTACCACAAATGAACAACAATTTCTATGTTGTCAGAGGAAATACAAACTTAAAGCCGTGTAATACCCGCCAGCAATTGAATTGGGTATTCCAGATTCGTGACCCACTTAACGCAGTTCACGCGGCTCATTAGCCGGTGGCCGACATTGAATAAACCTGCGTTCGCAGTGAGATAAAAGATATACAAAATATGGAAATAATAATAAAAAGCAGATGAAAACAGACGGAATAAAAAGAGGGCGCTAATTAATTAACGCCTGGAACGCAGTGGGTAGCAGCGAGTAGTCTGGACGGCTTTCACTTTGTGGTAACTTCATTAGCCGGCAGCTGGCACAAAATTTCAGCGTCAACTATAACTTCAACCTAACACGTCGACCCACTGCACCGCCAAGTGGGTCGAGGGCATAGCCCCATTCCATTAGCTTGACTTCTTTTCAGTGCGCTTAATTAGCTGACGCCAGGCCCGTGATTTTTTCTTTTTTTTTCCATTGCTTCTTTTTAAGGTTATGTTATCCATGCCATGGCATAAAATAGACAAAAAAGAAATACTAGAAATGCGAAGAAAAAATCTAAAATAGAGAATGCTGAAAAGTGAAAGGATTGCAGCCAAGTTTAAAACTGCCTTCGGAAATGTTGCTAATTAGAGTGAAAGGTTGGCGAAAAGGTGCAGTGCATAAAGTAGGTGAATATTTAAATGAAATTGAAAGTAGAAAACTTAAATATAGATTTCAATTTAAGAAATGAGTGGGGAAAGTAAATACGTAGGGAAAATACGTAGTACTAAAGAAATGGAAATCGCATATTAAGTTAAATTTAATTAAATGTAAAGCAAGTTAGATGCCTAGGAGATCTTATATATATCGATTTATATCGATATATATCGATTTATATAGATTTCCATACATGCAGACTTATAGTAAATTTGATTTTTATACGATAAACTACAAAGCAAACCGTATTTATATACATTTATGCATACATTTACAATTATACAAGTATACATTTAAAGACATATTCAAATGCAGCATTCAAAATCGATTTTTATCAATTTTGTGTCGAACAAGAATTTCGTTTACTTCAGCCATGAAAAAAGCAAAATACTTCCAGCTGTTTCACTTATGTTTACATAGCTACCAAAAATTATATAGAGACAGGCAACCAACTATCTCTCTCTCTCTCTCTCTCTCTCTCTCTCTCTCTCTCTCTCTCTCTCTCTCTCTATCACAGTCGTGCATGTGGTAAGCCAGTTGAAAAGCGTAAATAAATACGCTGCCCGCAAAGGTAGGCAACGCTTTTTGTTTGACTAACCTGTGTATATGTTTATGTAGGACTCAAACATGTGTCTATAAATGCGTTGATGTTATGTGAGTGTGTGTGTGTGTGTGTAAGTGATTGTGCACGAGTGTGTGTTAATTTGCCAACAAAGACACGTACAAACATGCAAACAGCATTCAAGAGATTTTGCTAGAACTGAAAGGCATTCGCTCAATGTGCTAATGTGCATGTGTGTGAATGTGTGTGAATGCGTGTGTATCTGTGTGTGTTGTTTACACAGCTATTGCTATTAATTTGTACACGCTGCATAATAGCTCTGTCAATATTTGGCAAACATTTGCCAAAAAGTGTTGTAAACTGACGCCTAGCTCTGAGGGTCGTTGGAGAGAAAGAGACAGAAGGAGAGAGAGCCAGAGATAAAGAGAGCAAATTGGAATGAAAAGAAATGAAAAAATCTTCAATGTAGTCAGTATGAAATATATAAATATGAATATACTTATATACAAGAAGATTTCTATTAAATAAAAAGAAAGGAATCAAAAGTCAGCTAAAAGAAAAGCATAGTTTTTAATTAAAGACTCTAAGCTTGAATGCATATTACTTTATTTGTAATTTGTGGATTTTTTTTTTGAATGATATGAAAATCATATGCAACTTCCATACATATATTATTGCTAGGAACATTTTTTAACTTTTGGATTTTTCTCAACTAGAAATGACAAATTTCTTGTTTATTCAATTTGCCGTACTGAAAAGAGATTTATGCTTGATGATTATCAACAGCTCAATTGAACTAACTCACTTAAGTAATGGGTTTTAAGTCATCTAAAAAGAGACCGAGAGAGAGGGGGAGCGAGCGGAAGAGTGAGAGCGGCAGCAAGAGGGCTTGTGGCATGCTTCAAACTGAATAACATCCTTTCAGTGTCCTTGCTGGGGCATCAATCAGTGTTGTGAAAGACTCCATTGTGCGTTAACAAGTGGCACGTACTTCCATTGATCCACACACACACATATGTATATGTGTGTATGTACGTAAAAAGAAGAGCAGACCAGACCACGACATATCTATGTATATCTTTAGCGCCTTGATATAACCCTGCCCCCTCTCTCTCTCTGTCTCTTTCTAGCCTCCTCTCTCGCTGCTGTCAGCTGTAGGTTAGATGTTGCCTTTTCGCCGAAGTATGCCAATGACAACGTGTACGGGCATCTGCCAGACAATAGATTGAAGAGCTGCAGCAGGCACATACAAGTCATCTGGCCATGTTCAGGAAGTTAGTTAGGCGTACCCGGGCAGCCCGCCCCGCCCAGTACCGGGTGCTGTCATAATGTCAGCCAGCGACAAGTTGTTCCATCAGTTGAAGATTACCAAAGCCAGCAGCCGAGAGGCCAAAAAGCCAAAAGGCCTAAAAGGCCTTTAAGCTGACCCAGCCTACAGTCAACAATTTCATATACACTCGGAGTATTCCCATTAGCAGTACACATATATAAAAATATATACGGGTATATATGTATATGCCTACATATTTTAACGTTTTTAAGCAGTCCTTGGTCTCTTGCTGATAATGCCCAGGTGCTGGCGGGTAGGATGCTGTGCGGGCGCCTGGGAGGCAGCCAGGACTCGAGTGTTACTTTTGGGCTTGTTGGGGCACAAAAGTGCACTCGTCTTTTCAAATGCAACAACTGATAGCAGACGGTGCATACAAAGCAGGTGAAACAGTTTAACAAACAGCGAAATAAAAAAGAAATGCAACAAATTTTACAGTCAAAAACCGACTGCTGAATACCCTTGAAATATACTTACTTATGACATACACATCTCATAAGAAAATATAACCATGTTTTTTTTAGCTTTTTGTCGATTTATTGCTCTCTGAAATCCTAATTGGATTTAATTGACTTCTCTCACAAATCATGTTGCATTATCTGCTCGAAATACCCATTCTGAGTGTATTTTATGAAGGTATGAGATTATTTCGCTGTCGAGCATATAAAAGAAGAGTAGAGAATAGAAAAATGGCAGAGCGCGATAGGCGGCGAAACTAGCAGCAGCAGGAGTAGCAGGAGCAGGGGTTGAATTTTTGTCCTGGGACCTTTTGCCTGGCACTCGCCCAGAACACGAAGCACTTTAAAGGATCTGCTTAACATTTCCATTAGCTAAGCATATTTATCATCATTTAGCATTTGCAAGGAAATTCATTAAATGTTGTGCTCAAAATAATGAGAGAGTCTAGACACTGCATAATATTATAGATGTATGTATGTTTATAAATATATGTGAGTCTATATGAATCAATAAACAAAAGTAAATACATAAATGTTGATTAGATGTTATATTTTATATATTTTATATTTTACATTGTACATTTTATATTTTATATTTATATTTATATTTTATATTTTATATTTTATATTTTATATTTTATATTTTATATTTTATATTT
>NW_022046060.1:37979-50838 GCF_001654015.2 Drosophila navojoa | reverse complement strand
CCAAAGTATTTAAGCCGCTTAAAGTAATACGTCTCCGGTGCCACACAAAAGGAAAAGCCAGCAGCTCGGGCTAAAGGATATGCGAAGGAACAAGAGGAAGAAAAGTAAATAAATAAATGAAACTAACTGGCATTAGCGACTCTTTAAGTACGTCTGGACATAACTTTCGATAAGTTTGGCGGGGAAAGCCACAAGCCAGAGCCAAAGACAATAAAAGGGAAGGTAAATAACATAGTGTCACATAGACATGGAGATGCTCTCTACAAATTTGTATATAATAATAATTATTATAATTTAATTTATATATAAAAATCTATCAATTTATTTATATATATTGTTTTATTTTTTTTTATTTATTTATTTTATTTTTTTTTTTTTTTTTTCTCATTGACACAAAATTCGTTGATAATTTAACTATTCCAATTATATGTAAAAATGAGTAATTATGAGTATAATAATATTAATAAAATGTAAAAAATAGAGATTCAGTATAAAAATTTATATATAATTTGGTTAAAGAGTAAGCTTTAAAAATATTTAATATATATATATATTTTTTTTAAATATATATTCTTTGATATTTCAGCTATATCAAATCGATTTAGAAATATTTTTCATTGGAAACAATCTGATTAATTGACACATTGAAACATAGACTTGGATATGCCTTATACAAAATTGTGTATACTTTGGGTGGTAATAAAGTTTTAAAAATAATTGAAACATATTTATTTTTTTTTTTTAAATTTGTTTTCATAAATGCAAAAAAATCTTTGATACTTTAACTATTTCAAAGGGGTATATCTAAGCAATTTAGAAATACCTTTCAAGGAAAACAATCTTAGTGGGCTCTTCAGCAAACACAGTAGAGATTGTTGAACAATGCTCGCAGCAGTTAGCCAAAAGCTTGAGCTTGTGCACCTGGCGAACGGTTTATATTTGCCGTGTGCTGCCACAAAGCCGCTTTGGCCAATTATTATTGGCTGGGCGCAATTAAATCGCCGGCTTTGTGTCGTTAGTCGCGAGTGCTGGGTCGTGACTCGTGAGTGGAGGCACTAGCCAAGATATGCGCGCATTTAATTAATTTCGCAATGAATGCCAAACTTTACTTGGCCGTGAGCCTTATCTGGCCCAAAAAGCCAAAGAACTTTAAAAGGTGCCCACATCTGAGCAGGGGGCGGGCTTAAAACTTTGCCGTGCAAAGTTGGGGCGCATAAATTTGGAGAACATGATTTCTTTTTTGTGATTTTTTTTGGCACACAGCTAAACACCTGGCTGGATGTCGCTTCAAAGTTTCCTGCCGAGGCCATTTAAAGGATTTTTGGCTATGCCGGGAGTTGAACTTTAATTAAATATCCTGCAAATACGCATAAATATCAGCGACAAATGACCCAAAGGCAGTGAAAGGCAACGGCTGCAGAGAGCTCGAGATACCAATTGAAATTTGTGGAAGAGTTCTACAGTTATTCCTAGTTCAAATTGCAGCTGAGAACCGTGGGCTCTATATAGATATACATACATAAATGTTTTATTCCTGCAAGTCAAGTCTACACAGTATAAGAGCCGCAATACCAGGCAAGACTACCCGACTGACATCCTGCACCTTGGGTAGAGCTGCTACTCTAGTCAGTCTATTGAAGTATTTGGGGGATATATAGATATAGGAAATAAACTTAACTGCATATGTGAAATATTTGTTGACAATATATATATAATGCAGTAGTGCCTCGATAATTTGCATCGAAAATCTCGATTTATCGAGAAATGTTCTATCCCCTTGAAAGAAATTCGTTCTCAATAATTCTCGATAATTTAAATTTCTGTATAAATCGAAGAGCAACTGATCCCCTTGTGATTTCGAATTATCAGGATTCTACTGAATATTTATCTGAAAAACTCTTCCATATAGAATTCAAAAATAATAATAATAATTATATAAAAAATGCCCGATCCATGCATTTGTCCATCTCCATAATCCAGAAAAGGCTTATAAAAACTGATAGACAGAAGGACAGCAAAATAGGACAACAGACGGAAGGATAGACATAGCTTGGTCCTGATGAAGAGCATATAAATATCAAAAGCTGCTTCTTCCCTTGCTGCTGATATTTGCATGAACATCAATTTGCATTCACATTGATTGCAGATCTTTATAGATAATGAATAAATAATTGAACAGAGAATGCATACAACATGCTTGACTTAACTTGCAATTCACATAAACTATTAACAATTGTTTCACCATATTCGCATTGTACAGCCTCAATTTCACATATATGCACACATATTTACTAAATTCACAAAACCCTGAGGTTATTTCATAGATTGCAACAGAGTTGGAGGGAAAACCTGTGCCAAATCAAATTGCAAACTCAACAAATGCATTTCATGCATATTGCATTTAGCGCTTGATTGATTGGCTGGCCTGGACGAGGGGGCAGGGGGTGAGGGGGAATCAAATAGTTATACGACTATATAATGAAGTGCGACCGACAAGTAAACTCTTCATGCAATTTGCAGTGCTCGCACACACACACACACACATACTTGTGTGTAAATAGTTTGCACAGATTTTGGCAACAAAATAAATTGCAATAATTATGCTGGAAACGGTTGAGTCGAGCACTTGCACCACACTTGCAACATGCCCCACGGGCCGCGCGGAGAGCGCAACTAACTATCGAAAACAGCACAAATAAATACAATGTAATTACTGAGCTATACAATGAACTGTTACGCACACACACACACACCAGATTCACACACATACACATGCGCATACAGCATATTGAAAATCTATTTGCTAAGCCGTGAATCACAAAATGCGCGACCTATGCAAATATCAAACAATTTCCCAGCTTCGAGCTACAATCGACAACAATTGAAAGCCTTTGGGGGTATACGCAACGTGTGATGATGAATGTGACATAGAGCAAAGAAAAAAAAACAGGCATGGTTAGTACTGTTATGTTATTTTCATATATGTGAATATGAGCGAGAGTGTGAATTGGTTGATAAGCAGTATTATTATACTACAAAATAAAATATATATATATAAATATATATAAAATATATTTTTAGCCAAACAATTAATGTCATATTTATTTCTTACTTATAGCACTTGCACTTTGGTCAAAAAGTCTGATTTTTTCTAGCTTCAAGCATTTGACTTGAGCCCAACAAAAATCGTTATTCATAGTGCCTTGGGCCTTTAACTAAGAATTATTATACACTCGAGTCTCGATAATTTGCACCCATTAAATAAAAAATCTCGATAAATAAAAAAAAAAACCTTTCCACTTGAAAAAAATTTTTTTCTCAATAATTCTCGATATCTTTTAATTTCCTGAATAAATTAAAAAAAATAAATAAATAAATATATAAATAAAATTGAACCCCTTAATCCTCTGATATACTGTACAATCCTTCAATATCTATTACCAAAACGAAATGTAAATATTGTTAATTAAGCATTAAGAGCAGAATAAAATGTGAACTATAGAAATAAATACCAAAAAAAAATTATTAAATTAGTAAAAATTAGAAAAAAATTTATTAACTTAGTAAATAAATATTTACCATTTTATTAAAGGGCATAATATTAATAAATAAAACATAATCCTGTCAAATATTCAGTTTCTTACTCTGAAGCATTGACAGCTCAGATATATGCCGTTTAAATATTTATTTAAATATTTAAATATTCTGTGCTTAGTGAAGAGTGAAAATTTTCTAGCTGGAATATATATAATATGGAATATATAGAATATAATACTAATATATTATCTGCAATACTAAACAAGATATTAATATTAATGTAATGACATACCATCCATTCCTGGAGAGTGTATTTCTCATTAGCTTCGAGCTAGCCAACAACTAATTCGCACATCGCTCATCTCACACGCCCAGAGCAATTATTGTTTGTGTAAATATTTAAGCAGTTTATTAAACAAAATCGTTGCCGACTTTTGTGCAAATTGTTGCTAGGCACACACGCACACACACACACACACACATCCATGTTTTAGGCGGGCCAATTTACAATTTGCCAACAGGAATTTGCATATGGGAGAAAGGCTTTTTCGATATTAACCAAATATGTTGCAGATTTTCCGCGAATGGCGTTAATTTATTTGTTTAGCGCATTTGCGATGGCGTCCAGCATATTGTTTGCTCTCCGGTGCATCCCCTCGTTCCGCCATTGCCCCCTCTGCCCCCCACACACACCTGTCATTTGCCACATCCGTTTCGTTTCGCTCTGAAGCGAGCTGTAAATATTATTATTAACATTTGCGCATTTTCGGTTTCTCTTTTTCGCAGTTTTTGTTTTAGCGTTTCGTGTTTTGTTTTCTTTAGCTTTTGTTGCGGCTACCTGAAAGCTGAAAGCTGTCAGCCACATGACGACAAATTCATAGCCCCAAAAATTGTAATTAGAAAATCAACCAAATTTTGCAAACCAAAAAAAGTGTGAGTGTGTGTGTGTGTGTGTGTTGATGTGCGTATTCAGCTGTTGGCCAAATTATAAAATTGTTTGTTGATTGTCGGTCGAAAGTCACATCATGTCAGCCACGCTGCTGACAGCCCAATCTCTCGCCATCTGCATATACATATATCATTTATAAAAATATATATACATATTCACCAAATATTTGAAAGAGCTCTTTGTTTTTTTGAATTATTAATGTCAGGCGACAGTCGAAATTCGAAATTAAATAAAACAAATTTATTTATTTTATAAAAATTGCATTTCACTCATAAATATTTCGTTTGCGTTGACAAATTAGCTGTCAGCCTGCATTTGATACGTTTCATTTGCATTTCTGATGCGAAAACTTTCCAGATCGTTGGAAAATCTAATTGAATTTTCTTATTACCGAGCATTTTCATTACAGTTAAATTTAATTGGAAAATAACAAAGAAGAAGTCCTTAAATGAATCTTAACGGATTGGAAAAGTCTACTAAATCTTGTATTGAGGCTGACTTTGATTTATTAGTTATTATTTATGAGTTTTTTTTTTTTTTTTTTTTTTTTTGACAATGATTCATTTAATTACAATATTTATTTTATATGAATTTATTATTTATAATTTAAATAATAAAAATTTTTGCAACAAATGTATTTCAGAATACAAAAAATAATATTAGTAATCCTGAAAAAAATTTTTTTTTATTTGAAAAGTTTTGCAAAGCAGCTCAGATGATGATCTATTTATAGTTGACAAGAGAAATATTATGCAGCGCAGCAGATATTCAGTGAACCACTTTCGATATAAAAATAAGTGCTCTAGTCGAGACAAATTCAGATTTTATAATAATTCCTCGAGAAATTAATGTTCTCGTGTAATTTATTTATTCTTTCCTTTATTATCAAGCTCAGTCATATTCCTAATCAAAACTAATTTTTATAATAAAATATTATTTATTATTTATAATTATTATTTATTTTATTGTAATTTTTTATTTATTTATTATTAGAATTTACAAATAAAAAAAAAAAAAAAAACTTAATTTTTCTCATATAAATTTTCTTTGTTTTACGCTAATTTTCTTCCTCTGGCTTTAGCCTCATTTAATAGATTTTTATTTTATGCTTGCAATTCAACTGAGATCGATTAATCAAAGGCCGTGCCCATCGCCCATTAATCAAAGCGCCAATAAATACTTGTTTTTATTTGTTAAATACAATTGAAATTAAATACTTTTGATTGAGCCAATTTATGCAGTCACTAATACAGATATCATTCCACATATATACATATATATATGTATTTGTATGAATTTATTCGCTTAAATACAACTAATTTGCTCAACGAGCCAAATCACGTTTTACGCCTAATTAAAAAACTTAATTAGTGGAACGTTTGTAACTGTCAGCGTTTAAAAAATATATGTACATACATATATTCGCCAACAAACACTTTCAACTAGGTAAAAAGCCAGAGCGTAACTTTGCATAAACATGTATATCAACAAAAAGAGTTAAATGAAAAAAAGTCAGATTAGCAAAATATTTAGCTGCATACGCAAAATTAATTAAAAATTGTTGAATAAAATATGCGAGACGCTTCAAAGGACTTTCTGCATTTAAGATATCACAAAAGGGTTATTTTTAAAATAGAATTAATTAAAAATATATGGAATATAGTAGAAAAAAAAAACTAACAATAATAAGTACTAAACACACATTACTATTTTTAATAGAAAAAAAAAACATATAGAAATTTTAAATAATATATGCTAATTATATAAAAAACAACTGTAGGTAATTTTTATTGATTTTTGCCCTCTAAATTTATTAAATAATTGTTTTTGTTTTAGTTTTACACACGATTAAATTTTGCTAACCCAATATTATATATTTTTCGTGTTATTCCCCTCTTCATATTTATTTTTGAGGTAGGAGAAAAAAATACATGATTATTATTTCAAATATTTTCATTTTCTCATATTGACACGGGATGTAATTAAACTTGGCCTTAACTTTTATGAATTAAAACAAAGTTCATTCCGAATGAATGTGAATAAACATATAACAATATAAAAAATGTTAATATATTAGAATGCTATAGACCGAATTGCCTATGAGCCTAATTTGGTATTCACTATTTCTCATGCATTCCACTGGAAAATGCGCCTAATTTACACTTTGCACTTGTGACCTTAAATAGTTTAACAAAAATCGCGACACGTTTGTCATTTCAAAATGTGTCTAGGAATTTTTTCGCTGGAATTTATATGCGACTAATTTCCATGGCCTAAAGCATCTATACGTGAAGCGCTACAGCAGAGCAGAAGACAACGAGAACAGCAATGAGGGCAAAGAAAATGCCAGCAACTTTTCATGCAGTGAAGGCGGGCCAGAAACACAAACAGAAAACCAAGTAAGAACAACAACAACAACAACAACAATAACAACAACAACAACAACAAAACTTCAACTGACAAGACAACAAGGACAAGGCTAACAACAGGCAGCAGAGGTATGAAGCAGCCGAAGCTACTGCAGAGAGCCAGCTGCTGGCAGAAGTCGCATGGTGACGGCGTGGAGGTAGAGGAGGATGAGGAGGAAGGAGGCAATGAAACGTTGGGGCAACTGCTGCCATGTTAGGAGCACGCAGCGAGACGGTTACAGCATGGCAAACAAGATGAGAATGACTTGCAAGCACTGGGTGGTAGGTGGAGGAGGAGTTGGTCGGCGTGGAGGAGGAGTGGGGGGGGCTGACGCAGGCTGGAAGGACTAGAAACCGGGTCTAGTCTAGCAATGGCAAAGTTCTACAACTAATCCTGACTGATGTTGCGACAATATATAGAAAAGCACAACATATGCTACTGCCGTTTCGCAGCTACGCTTTGCTGCCTCCCAGCACACACACACACACACACACACACACTCTGTCTCTCTCTCACACGTTCTTTTCGTTCCATAGCTCCCTCTTTTGCTCTCTCTCCCTCTCATACACACAGTTTGGCTGCTGTTTGGCCATTTGTGCCGAAGATTTATGCCTTGACGCACAAAGTTGCATTTCAAATAGATTTCAACTAACGAAAAATAAAAACAACTGCAACAAAATAGTCAAACAATAAAATAGCTGCTAATATATATATACGTATATAATTTATTTGAGTTTTTCATTATTTATCATTATATGTCGATTGCAAGACAGACTGAAGCTAACTTCTAATGATGCCCTACTAGAAATTTCTCTGTGTATATTTTAAATGCAAATAGAAGAAAATGCAATATATGCGGGGTAACTTTATAGCACGTCCATAATTTATATATGTATAAATATTAAGGAGCATACAAAAATTAAAATTCAAATTTTTTTTTTATAAAATAAATAATTAAATAAAAAATAACATAATTTTTTAAATAAATAAACGCCTAACAAACTTATTATTAGCAATTTTAATTGCTAGAAAGCCAAGACCTAAAAAAAAAAACTTAACTAATAATAAAATTTTTTATAAATATAAAACCACCAATAAGAAATATAAAAAAAAAAAAATTAATTAAAAAAAAAAATTATTTAAAAAAAAAATGAAAAATTCTAAAGGAGTTTTCTTGCAAGCTATGCTGAAAACCAAATCCTTAATGAGTTAATATCCAACTGAAAAGAAAAATGCTCTTAAGAAAAAGCTTCACAGTATTTAGCTGGAAAATGTCATATGTAAAATTCCATTTAATTTTGAAAATTTATATGATTTTATATTAAATTATGAAATTATGATTTTATATTAAATTATTATTATAACTTGAATGTAAGACTATTACAAATAATTAATAAATAATAAAAATAATAAGTTTATTTTTATAATTTTTTTTTTTTTTTTCGGGAGGCATATAACTCTTACATACACAAATTCATATAAATATAAATGTGTAATTTTCGCATAAATACACTAATTAACCAAAAATTCGCAAATTTTTGCCGCTGCTATTAAGAAATGCTAATGCCAGGTGGTAAATGCGTTTGTGGTAAAGGTGTTAAGTGCTTAACTTAAAGCTTGCTGCTTAGCACAGCAAGTGCCACGCCCGCCTGCTGTGCGCAAATGTTGCGGCACCATGTGGGCGCAAAAGTGTCTGTCTTTGTGTGTGTGTGAATGTGTTTGTGTCGTTGTTGTTAACAAAAGGCAGCACCGCAAAATTCAATCAATATAATTGCAACACTTTAGCTAAGAACTTTACCAAAAAGCCAGCAAGAGCATACGCACACATACACACACACATACACATGTAACTATGACATAGTACGTAAACAATGTAAAACTCAAAAAAGATGTCCCATGCTGCTTCGATATGGGTGAAACGAGGTTGGCGGACACAAAATGCGAAATTGGCGAAGAGAGCAAAAGAAAGACAGAGAGCGTGACAGTGTGACAGTGTGAGAGCGTAAGAGCGGGAGAGCGGGAGAGCGGGAGAGTAAGGGCAACTGTGTTTATGCTTAGAAGTTTATGCATTTAATTAAGCCTCTAAAAACTTACGTGGGCCTGGGGCGACGAGAACAACAACAATGTTGATCGGTGGGACATGGAAAGAGATGCCCGACACATACATACATAGTAGTTTGTCATTGCCTGCGAGTGGGCGTGGCACAGAGTTTTGCAGTTTTACGTGCGTCACTAAAATGAATTTTTTGCAAACTCAAGTTTTTCATTTCGATTTTTTGTCTTCCAAAAAGTTTTTGTCGTCGCAGCTGCGACTTTCTTTCGACTCCATTCAATCATTTCGTGGTGAAAAAACTCAGTCAAACTATGAATTTTTCATGCACTATAAATAGGTGAAGAGCAAAGGAGTATGGGACATTGAATTAGGATAAAAGTAGAGCCAGCTGCTTAGCTAGCTCTAGCAGTAGTCCATCAATCTTTAAATTAAATTTTAATGCACATCTGCACAAATTTATTTATATTGCTACTTTTTCTGCAGAAACAGAGCAACATTTTGCTGTCTTAATACTCCAATTACTTCTACTTTGAGTAAATGCAGGAGCGCTGGACAGCGTGTGGATTGTGAACTTCACACATACATATATGCATGTGTTTATATTTCACTCAATTCAACTTCCACTATTTCGCTCCCTCTGCACTTAGAATTGCGCTCAATTCAACCTCCACTTTTTCGATCTAGCTGTGGATTCTGTTTAGTTAGTATTGCTTTCTCTTTTGCTCCTGGCTCATTACTTATTACGGAGCTCTTTTCTTACTCCCTTTACTTCAAATGGGCAGCAACGCTCAACAGCAGCTTTCCTGTGTGGATTCTATTCGCTTGCGGCCATCGCATGGAATCAACTCATTGCTTAAGTAGATGCATGTGCATGTGTGGGTGTGTGTGCGTAGAAATTTTTATTATAGAGTCTCTTATGAAAGTACAAATTGTATTATATAAAAGCTGATAAATTTTGTATTGTATGCAATTCGATCGGCATTAGCAACGCTAATAAAAATTTGTTTGAACTAGCTTACCGAAACATATTTTAAGTATAAGCACGATTTTTATAATACATGCATATATGTATATATACATATACGTATATATATATATATACATTGACAATAGTTACATCATAGTACATCCGCTCTTACGGGTGTTTTTCGGCATATTTTGCGGTTTTGGTCGTTGGCGTCCCCTAAACTGCTCATTATTGGGTAAATGTCCATTATCCGGTTCCTGTTCTTCAGATTCATCGTCTTCGTCGCCGTCGCCGTCGTCATCATCATCATCGTCGTCCTCTCTGTCGCTACGTCCATCCGATTGTAGATCATACAGGCTCGACTTCTGTCCCTTTTTATATGTCAGCGTAACCTCGTTGAAATCATCGTCATCTTGAATTTCACTCATCGTGAGTGTTTGGCTAAGGTCCTGAATATCGGGAGTACTCTCTGCCTCATCGAGGGGAAGTCCATATTGTTCAACTGACTGGGACACAAGCCTAATCTGACTCAAGCTTTCAGGCTCTGGGCTCGCCAGTTCGGGCACTGAGAGTCCGTCAGCTCTATTTGTATCTATAATTTGAGGACTCTCTCGCTGATTTTCGCCCGACAGGGACGAGTCGCCTTTTGTCTTCCGTCCCTTCACCGGTGTCTTCTCGTAGCGCCTGCGCTTCGAAGATGATGGACCATCATAACCCGAATCATCTCTATAGGCGAATAGTTATCTGCTTGAGAAACCCCAGATCTCAGACCCCATTTAGCACCTTCTATTACTTACGATTTTCTCTTTGTAGCCACCTTGGGACTCGTGCGCGTATAGAGCGGACGCCTCTGCGACACGGGCTGCGTCACGGGCTGCGTCACGGACTGCGTCACGGGCTGCGTATTCTTGGTCGCAGTTTGCTTTCTCTTACGCAAGCTCGGGGGTGTAGCTTTCTTGGGAGTACCGCCGCGATGGCCTCTGTATGATGAAGGGTAAGGAATTTAACATTTGGTGTATAACGTTTGGTTCACTGAATTACACTGTCCTACATTTTCAGGCCCCTCGTTAACTTTTTCGGTGATTTTGGTTTTTTGGCGATTCGCCTTGCTCTTGGTGATTTTGATGACCTAGGTATCTTACTGGTCTTAGCCTTGGCCTTCGGAGTATGTATGGGCCGACGGCCTGCAATGTCTGTGTAATTGCGACTTCGTAGTTTGATTGGGCAACTGGAACCACAGTTGAGGTGCTCCTGTAGCTCCTTCAGCTCTTGCAGGTCGTTCAGGTCCATCATCTCCTGATCAAACTCATCAAAGAGTACAGAAGTGTCGGGCTGTGAGCTGTGCTGATCCACTGGCATAGTCGTCAGTTGAGCTATTTGGGCCGCTGTTGCTGCTGCTGCTGCGATCACGGTTTGCAGGAAACTTTCTGAATCGCCTAAAGATGCCATGAGTATCGGAGTTTTCTACGGTTAAAAAACTATTGAGGATACGTATTATAAAACAAAAAACAATAAAATGACAAAATTAAAATATTACATACAAAATTTTGTTATATTTAAACTTGTTTTGTCTATGCCCTACTGTGGAAATTTGACACACAGACTCTAAGCGCCGAGATATGTTAAAATTCTACAAATAACAGTCTACTGAGATTGTTGAGAAACAGCAAATCAAATGTGGAAAGTATGATGAGCATGAGCATGAGAAAATTCAACTCTTGCGCTTAAGAACACACAGTATAGCTTACTTTCACTCAACGGCTGTACTCCCAGCATAGCTTACTTTCCACCTATCTTCGCTCTAGTTTGTGCTCTCTGGGCTCTTTAGGATTATTTTAATATTTTTTACTCATATTATTGCCAAAAAGCAGTGAAATCGAGCATAAATTATATCTTCATAATTAGCTTAGAGCACAAAAGAGAACGATTCAGAACCGATCCCCTTGCTGAGCGTAATTTTGTGGACTCTAAGTGAATTGCCCACGCTACCTGCACTACTTACACCCAGTGTTGCCAGGTTTTGAGACATAAAAATAGCAAAATCGTCTCTAAAAAATAGCTGAAAATAGCTAAAAAAAATTTTAAAATAGCTTACAAAATAGCTGAAACCTTTATGCATTATGCATTTACTTTAAATTTTATTTTTAAATGTTATTTAATAATGTTACAATTTGGTCCACATCCAAATTATCATCAGAATTATATTTTTGATTAACTGGAATCATTTTTAAATATTTGGAAGGCACGGTATAATCATGGCAGCATTTGCCATTCCTGCGCAATCCATATCTGCAAATAAAACACATAAAATACATGCCTTATGCTTAAGATAGCGTCAAGCGTCTTCAGTTGCATTCTGTTTCTTAAATTGGATTTAATTAGATTCATTTGGCTAAATATTCGTTCTACTTCTGCGTTGGACCATGGTAAAGATAACAGCTCCAACGCAAACTCAGCCAAATCCTTAAAAACTTTTACGCCACCGGCATCAGTATATTTAAGGACTTCCGCCCAGAACTTGACTGTCTCTGAAGTGTTGTGCCACTCAATGAAATTTATTTTTGCGTATTGCCGCAGAATAGTTTCAATGTTTTTACATTGAAAACATTTGAGGATTGGTAATAACGTACAAACATAATGCCGCCTCCTCCTTTGCACTTTTAGTTGTTGCCAATGGCTCGAAAACAATTTTGTTTTTTTGCCCAAAGGCGCCAACCGTTTTATGTTTTTTTGTCGCGACATGCATTTTTATATCGTGCAATTACGCAAAAACACTGCATTTGCAGTATATACAATACGCCCGCGTGTTGTCCGACTCATCCTCCTTAATCCAATCCTTAAATTCGGTGATTGTTTTCCAGGAATCACGAAATTTCTGCTTATATTTTTTATCCATCACAATTAATGCCAAGAAGCGCGCCAAGAAGAATTAGCGATGGTATAA
>NW_022046060.1:6923-22100 GCF_001654015.2 Drosophila navojoa | reverse complement strand
CATGCTGCCTCATAGTTTTGCTAATAATTTAAATGAGAAACGTGCTCCGGCTATTCCCACAAATACCACACTTAATTCACGAATAAGAGAGCTGATTTTATTCGGAATTAAATTGCATGTTTTATTGCCTTGACATTTGAACTTTGGCAAACAAAGAAGGAAAACATATGTTAATGTAGTTTAATCAGGACAAAAGCTTATTAAATATTAATGAATACAATGGCATGAGATCTAACGAATGCAATAAAAGTTTTGCCAACGCCATGCTTCAATAAATTTTGAAGCAGCAGCTCAAAAATGTTCAACTACTTTGACCTTCGGACTGGCAGCTGGACAGCGCTGGACCACTGCTTCGCCTCACTAGTTATACGCATACACATAGACATACCGCTCCCTCACTATAGGTCATAATAAATTTTTAGTGTGCAGCGTAAAGTTTACGCTTGTCAGAGAGTTTACAAAATGTAGAGAGAGAAAATTTTGCGTTGGCTGTTGAAAATTTCGCAAACGAAAAACTCGTACAAAACTTTTGCCATGCATGTGCAGACATATCACTCGCTCTCTGTGTGTGTGGGCGTGTAATATATTATGGTCAGCTCAGCAGCTCGACTCGGGCCGCATCTCCTCAGCCACAACTCTCTGCAAAAGTTTGCAAACAATGCCACATTAACACATTTGTTGAACGTATAATCAATTTGTAATTTGTAGCCGCAGCAAATTCGTGGCACATAAGTCCACTATACAACAACAACAGCAGCAACAACAGCAACTACTACAAAATACAAAAAAAAAATAGAAAGAACCCAACGATGTTGCAACAAACGAAAAACTTACATTGGCCCCCTCCCCCGCTCAGCAACGTTTCACCAATTCCAACAAAAAGCGGAAACTTTTATGTCAACAAGAAACCCTCACACATAGACGCAAAGCTGCTCGAGAAGATCTGGCAGAGGGCGTTAAATTGTGGGAGGGGTGGGGCGGGTTTGGTGGTAGGGGCTGCAGCAGCTACCCCTAGCTGCTGCTAACATCCCACATATGCGGCGAGCATCCAGCAAAATAACAACCAAAATGCGAAACCAATGAAAAAGTTAAAACTTTATGCTACACTTTAGTCCCATCTACGGCAGTGGAGCTTACGGGGTAGCCGGTAGCGGCGGGTGGCAGGGGTAGGGTGGGTAATTGTAAGGGTCGTTTATGTGCACCAAAGAGATTGACAGAAAGTTACAAATTTTACCAAATTTTAAGCAAAAACAAATTGTCCACACGACGCTTTTCAGTTGATGGCGCTGCTGCATGCTTTAAGCTGGGATGAAAAACAAAAACGGAAAAAAAGAAAATAAACTAAAAGACATGAATAAGAGAAAGAGAAATTTTTGAATAAAAATCTATTTTGTATTTAAAGGTTTGTTCGAAAGTAGGTTACTTCATAAACACAAATTTAAATATGAAAATAAATATATAATATATAAATAAATATATAATAAGTGTCATTATACTCTTCAGTATTTATTATTTATTGAAAAGAAAACAAAATAAACGAAAGAAAATGAACAACTAAAAATTCTTTAACGCTAGTTAAACCTTTTTTGATATATAATTTTTTTAATAAATTATTCATATGCAATTGTATAATAATTGGAAAATAATAGAATTAATATATATATTATATTAAATTTTTATGATATTTATTATTATTAATATTTTATTCTATACATAAATATATTTCGAGGAGCAGCTATTTTATTTATTTATTTACTATTATTATTTTGTATTCATTTATATATTATTTGTTTTTTTTTTTTTTGTGAAAATCTTTTTTTTTTAATATTTAATACATTTAGTCAAATAATATTAAAAAAAAATATGCTTTTATTTAAAGAAATATATAAATCTAAGCTTTGAAATATAAAATATAAGAGTAAGCTTAAATAAAACAATTATTTAATGTTAAATCCTAATACAAGTTGTTAGTGAAAAGAAAATAATAATTAAAAGTTATGGTCATATTATATGAACTTTAGTATAATTAATAAAAACTAAAGACTGCTAAAGAAGCAAAATAGAAATAAAAAAAAGTAATAGAATGTCAACCTTGTCCACCTATTTTCCTTTTTAGATTAATAAAAAAGTTGCCATCAAAAATGAAATGAAAAACAAATTCAACTTTCATTCTTTGTTTTTTTTTTTTTTGCGATAATTTTCAATTTTCTTTTGTCAATATGACAAAGTATTGACAGATTTATTGGGGCAAACATGTCGACAATATGCGACCAGAAATTCAGATAAGAAAACTTTCATAATTTATATGATTTGCATGCAAAGTTTTTTTTTTTTTTTTATATACACACTAAAGCATGCGTGTACGTGTGTGTGTGTGTGTGCTTTGTTTGTAGCACAACATTTCGCACATGCAAATGAAGTGCAGCTGCTATCTGAGTGAAGAGTTGAAATGCGAAATAAAGTGGAGAAGCGTAAACAGATAATGTGTGATAAATGTGATACAATGTGTAGGACAGCAGTGGAGCATCAGGGCACATCAAGCGAGTTTACAGCACAAAGCGCCTTTTAACAACTCGACAAGCGGCTCGTAACCTTTACCACACCACCCGCCCACCGCCCACCGCCCACCCACGCCTACTGTGACCGCTCCAAGCGGCTTTTTATATGCAAATTTGTTAAGGGTTAACATTTCTGACTGAAGGTCAGTTGGCAGACACACACACACACACACACATACATAGATATATGTTTTTGTATTGCCACCATATATATAGACTATATTGTATATCATTTTTTGTAAAGCGACAAAATTGATTGACATTTTGCACCCTTGAGGCAGTTGGTCCTTTATTTTTTTATTTTTCCCCCTCTTCTCAATACGAGTTGATTTTGTGCTGATAAAAGCCTTTAAGCCATTTTTAGTTTATTGTTATAAAAAAAAAGTTAAATAAAAATAAAATAAAAAATGAATGAAAAAATAAAAAATAAAGTAAATAAATTTTCATATAAATTGAATGTGAACAGTGGATGAAAAGTGTGTGCGTGCCCTTTGCCCAGAGGCCAAAAGCATTTCAACTTTATATGAGAGTGTAAGGCGGCGGATGAGGCGTGGCCGAGCACATACGATGATAGCTCTTGCCAGAGCATTTGCTTCAAGCTTTTCTAAATTAAGCCGAATGAGTTTTTGATGAATTTAAATTGAAAAAAAATCACAGAAGATCATTTGGCTTAAGAGAAATTAGAAAATACTACAATAGGTTGATTCCAAAGTTAGCTGAGAGTAACTTTAATATAAGCTTATAGGGGGCGGTCTATGAGAACATGAACTTTCACGGTGAAGTGTCACAGCAAAAAGCTAGAAAAAAACTGTATGTAATCATAGCCGAAAAAATACATTTAACTAAAATTATTTATGTATAAATGGTATAAATAATTTATATATAAATATATTATTATTAAACTATAAAATTAAAATTATAAAATTATTATTTTATTTTATTTTTATTTTTTTTTTAATAATTACTAGACATTTAAAAAAATATATAATATATATATGAAATATATTAAAATTGTTCACTCAAATATCTGTAAAATGTTTCGCTATGATTTTCTTCTGGAATATTTTAATTTTTTTTTTAAATTATTATTTCTTACATATATTTTTGATTCAGCTACCGCCAAATAGCGTAGCCAAAGTTATATATAGTATTCATAAATATCAGTAAAAGCAGGCAGAAAATCCCAGTTGCTAGAACTTAATTTAAAATTTGCTTTAATTTTATATTAATTCTAATGTTTAATAAATAATTTAATAAAATATTTATTTAACTACTGTGAATATTTCTTGCCTCTACTTCAACTCTCTTAAGCTAAGTCTGGGCATCAAGACAATTTGTTATTTAAAAAAAGCAAAAGAAAAATATACATATTTAATAAAGCTAGGCAAACACTCGACACACAATTAATATGCCATATGTTACAAAGATTTTTCATAACTTTGCCAAGTTCGTTGTCATTTTCCAGCTGTTTCGCTGAGTCATTTGAATACACGTCTCCCACTCTGTCTGTCGGACTGTCTATGTCTCTCAAATTCATCAACTTTTCACTCGAGTCTTACTTGTTTATAACTTTATGTTGTTGCCGAAACCAAAGCAAAGTTTCTCAACTGTCGCCTGGCAATATGACAGCTCTTTCTTTTCATTTTTTATTTATTTATTTAATTTTTTTTAGGCAACATGTGTTGTGTTTGATTAAATATTCCATATATATATCAAATACTCTCTAGCTTACATTTTTTAGAATTCAATAATTTCAATTTGGGAAAAAATATTCAGACATTGCGAAAATATTTTTGCAGTCCAGCAATCAAATTGCTCATTAATTGAACCAAGCAAAATGAAATGAAATGAAATGAAACGAAACGAACTGAAATGAAATGAAACGAAGGGCAAAACGGCATAGCAAAGCGACTACGCACACGCACACACACACACATACAAACACTTACATAGACAGCTGGGCAAAATCGAACGCTGTGGAAAATGTTATGGAAATGCAATTCCATAAAACCAATTCAAAGTTCTCTGCGCTGCGATAATTCATTAGAAAGTTCAACGGCGCGTAAAATTGAATTATGCATTTTGTAGATGATTTCGCTGCCGATAGTTCTACATAGACAGATATTTTTCCATTTTTCCAGCGCAAGCTGCGACTATGTAATTAAAATTGTATGTATCAGCTGTATTGCTGTGTGTGTGAGTGAGTTTTTGGAAGTGTTTGTGAGTGTGTGCAAAGCTATAATAGCATAAAGCTCGATAAGCCTGCCAAAAAGACAACAATCTGTTGTGCATATATAAAGTGTTAGGAATACCATTTTCCAAAGTCAATAAGTAGCTTATCTACGAATAAAATATACCCTGTAAGTGGAGGGAATGTTGCACAGATACAACCCTAGTCATATACGCTCACTAAAGTAAACTCTGCTGCTCTGACTCAGACCATAAACAATGCTAACACAATGCTAATATAAAGACTATAAACAATGTTAATACTTTTCCAGGGTATTCTTTAGTACCTAGCAGCTAAAATGTAGCTAAACTGTTAAACGATTATAAACAATAAAGTTGCGTAGCTTATAAAATCATCTAATCATATGTTTATTAATATCGATACTTATCGATTTTCTGTTAAATAAGATTAAAAACTTTTTAATATCAAATCAAATCAAGGTTACAAACAATACTAACTGGAGCTACTATACCCTGCAAGCTACAACTAGTACAACACTTTGCTAAACTATGAAGCGCAAAAAGTCAGTTCATATTAAGGTATTTCAATCATGGATAAAAATTGATATCGATATTTATTGATTTTAAAAGTATGTATCAAATAGACGATGAGCATAATTCACAACTGCACATTTCTCTATTGGCATATTCAAAAAGATCTATAAGCTTTTCATTTAAATAAATATTCATATATATATGTATTCATATGTACCATATCAATTACCACTTATATCATCCAATTTATAGCCATTCTATGGCACTGCTAAAAATCCAACTAAAACTCAAGCTAAAAACTTTTCAAGAATTCACCCATCAAGTTTTTATTCCCCTCTGTTTGCCAAGGTTTTTTTTTCTAATTTTTACTTTGGCGCAAATGCAATAAAATGCAGTTAGATATGCCGTTAGTGGCGTTTGGCCAAACAAACAGTTCAGCCCCATTCATTTAGCGGGAGTCATTTGCTGCCTAAGCCCATAAAGCTGCTAGCCACCTGTAAGCCGCATGCCAAACGCTGACAGGCAACGCTTAACGTGAAAATCCTTTAAATCGTTGACGCTCCCCCTCCCGCTCCTCCTTGCTAGCCCAGCACTGGTCAGTGGCCGCGCACTTGAGGCAGCTGTGGGTTTTCCATGATGCCCCCTCAGGATACAGGTAAACAAAACTGTGTTTTCTATGGCGATTGTAACGGGGTTTCCGTGTTGCCAGCTTAGAGTTAAGTCGAAATAGAGGGAAAGAGCGAAAGCGAGACAAAGAGAGAATGAGAGAGAGAGGGAGATGTATTTGATGCTGCTTTTCAGGTATATGGAACATCAATTCATTGAACAATACTTTATTTTTTATGAATGTAAGTGAGGTATACGAACATAGTTAGAACTTTTGAATGGTTTCACCCACAATATACATCACACAGAATTTGATGTGAAGGTAGAATTGAGTGTTGGAAATTTAAAATTGATTATCGAAGTTCCTTAAAGAATAAATTACATTTTTAACGATTTGCTTCCATTAATGCAAGCATTGAAATATTTCCATTTAGTAATTGTAAATTTTTATAAAATAAAACCGTGGTCTAGCTTAATAATTGTTATGTAATATATTAATATCAATCTGAAAAGCTTCAAGAGTTCTAGGTTCAAATTTAATATTTTTGTTCATTTATAAGAATCATTTTGTATATATAAAAATTGAATTAAATTATTTCCAGCAAGAAAGAGAATCACAAAAGTAAAATGTTAAACATGGCGTATACGCAATTAAATGCGCGCACACAAAATTCTGCGGAAATTGTGTTAAAGACGTTTTTTCCTTTTTACCTACAAAATACCTTAAGGATACAAATAAATTTATTATATAAATGCATTTTCAATGTTTATTTTATACAAGTAGATATACGATATATTGAAACAAATACACTTTAAACATTATACAATATTTAAATTGGTATGAATTTTGAAAATATGTAAAAATGACAAAATATTTAAATATAATAAAAAAATATATATATTAACAGTAAACAAAAACAGAAATATGGAACAACAAATTTATTCTAAAAAATATATATAATTTAAAAAGAAATACATATAATTTAAAGTATAAACTTAAAGAGCACATGTTGTGAAAGCTTTTCAGTGCACAAATGTAAATACACAAACACATATACATACATACATATACATATCTACAAAATGATTTTCTACGCAACATTTCACAGATAGGCAGATACGAGCTCACACGCTTAGGTATGTTTCCGGCCCCAATGGGCCAAACTCCATCGGCCCCAACGCAAACACACAAAAAAAAGGCCAATTGCTGCGGCCAAAAGTAAAGCAAAACAGGCAACAACAAAAATAAGAAAATGAATAAAAAAAACCTGAAAAAGGGTAGCAAAAAAGCAAAAAAAAAATAAAATCGCCTTTGATGTTATTGCCGCAAATTAGCTAGAAATCTTTTGGCTGTTTTCGCTTGCACCTTTTCCATTTACCTTTAGCCAGCTTACGTCGCTTGCCTGCTGCCTCGCTCGCACTCTCGCTGTCTCTTTCAGCTCGCTTCGTTAGCTGCAGCTGTGCGTAGAAATCTATAAATTGATGAAAAATAATTTAACTTAAATTGAGTGCGAGCATGTGCAGAATTTTAAATAACAATTTTTACTCAACTCTCGTTGCTGTACGATGCAAGTGAAGTGGGGCATATTAGTTGTCTTTAGCTGCAACTTATATAAGCTACATATACTTATAAGCATAGTGAATGCTTAACAAGCCATGAAGACTAATTGAAAGCCACAAAAGTTTCATATTAGCCAAGTTAAGCAACTTTGTTTCCTAAACTGTTCGAAGAGGGATGTGGGATATATACCCCGTATATATATAGTTGTGTATCGGTTCACTATTTCAAGGCGCGAAGACTACTAACTCCTGCACTTTTAAGCAAACTATTCTCATGCCTTAAAAATAACCATACATGACATAGAGGAGTATTTTCTTTACTCTTTGAGTTTCATTTCATCTCAAGTAAATACCAGCAGAGTCATATACCCTTCTTAAAACAACTTCTCTTGCTTAAAGAAGCGTTTCCAGGTCGTATATATATGTTTTCTAAAAAGTCTGTGCTCTTATTATTCTGCATCATACTTTTGGGCAACATACCAAGTGCAAGCACAATGTGTAAGCGGATTCTATATTTTTTTACCAATACATACATATATATAAATGGAGCAGTGCAGCAGCAGCAGTAGCAGAAGCAACAAATTTTTGCTGCTTCAATAGCTCAAATACTATTTTATGCTTAGTTGATTATTGACTGCAAGTGGAAATTTACTTTTGCCTTCCAACTCGGCAGACTCCCAACTCAATTCTCAATTTCTCGATTCTCAATTCTCGTTTCTCAACTCAATTGCATTCAGCTTCAGCTCACTGTTGTTGTTGTTGTTATTGTTGTTGCAGCTGAGCTAAGTCTGGCTGAACGTTAAAAATTGGCAGTCAGTTTGTTTGTTTTTCAACTTAACACGGAAATTGTATTTTTGCTCCAGTAAAACACAAAAATACCAATAAAACAAAGAAAACTAGACACACGCAAAAAAAAGGAACTTGTAAACAAATTGCTAAAAACTATGCACACTATTTGCAGAGCTTGCCAGCTTGGCCTTTTTTTTTTTTCCCCCTTCAGTTGTTTGACTTTTACTTAAGCCATATTGATTAAAATGTTACAGCACTTTAGTTCAAGTCACAATCAACTGGGCCAACAACTATTTGTATTAAAAGTAAGTTCATAAGCAACTTTTGTGCAAATATTCAAATTTAGTTTAAAATAAAGAAGCGAAAGAAAACATTGAGGATTTAACAAGTTGCTAAAAAGAAAAAAATACCCATAAAGGCAATTTAAAATTTAAGTAACCAAGCAAAAGCATTTAATAGATTTAAAATTGAATATTTATGTTGAAAAATTGGTGATTTACATGTAATATATGTATATCTGAAAAGAGTTCAAAAGAGATCTTTTGTTTACGAATTTATAATTATTTGCTTGATTTTTTTTTTTTTTGCATTGCACTTCTTTCTCTTGCTTTTTACCTGTGACTCTCTCTGTCTCACACTCCATCTTTCTTTCCCTCATTCTCTTATTTTCTTTGTCTTCTTCTTCTTCTTTTGCTTTTTCGTTGACTCGCTCGTAGTCTTAAATTCACTTCTCCCTCCTTGTCATTCCCTCTCTCTCATTAATATTTTTATTCAAAAGCAAAATCTTTTTATTCTCTCTCTCTCTCACCGTCTCTCTCCTAACTCGCTTTCTATCTCTGTCTTTTAACTCTTTCAATTTATATCTCTCTCACTTCTCATGTCTTCTGATCTTTCAATCTCTGTTTGACTTTTTCTATATTTCGAAGTCTTCAATCTCATATTTCCTTTTTATATACCGCTTCCTCATTTGCTTCCCTTTTAAACCCTAGTATTTTTTTACACCTAACTATGTTAGTTCCCTTCATTTCATTTTTCTCTGATTTTTTTAAGCTCTTTTTCAATTACTTTGTGCACTGCTTTACCTTCATGTAACCCTAATTTTATTAAGAATAAAAAATGCAGTTAAAAATATATTTCATTATTCCCGTTGCCCTCCCGCAGCACAAAGAGAAACTATGAAATCAACATTTCTGAAATGTTAGCAGGAACAACAAAACAATTTGCTAAATCAGCGCTTGCCGAGACCAAGGGGCAGATTGAAAGGAAGGAGAAAGCCAACAACAAAACAAAAAGGTAACAAAGCAGCAAAAATACAGAAACAAAATATATCCGGTAAACGAAAAAAAATAAAAAAGATATAAGGAAATTCGAGAAGAGAAATGCCAAATAAAAACAAAAACAAAAACAAAAGAACGCACGCAAAGAGAGACCGCAGAAACACATGCAAACAAGATGAAAACTGTCTGACGGCCAAAGGCGAAAGGGAAAATGGAAGAGCGGAGAGTGGAGAGCGGAGGAGAGCGTGAAGAAGCGGGCAAAAAGTGAAACAGCTGGAAAACGCACTCAGAAGGTCCTTGGGTGCTTCACTTGTTGTATCTTATATTAAAAATTGGAGTAGAGCTTTTGTTTTTTCGTTTGAGCTTTTCTCTTTTCTTTCCTTTTCTTGTTTTGATGCCCGAAATCCATTGAATTTTACTAAGAACTGTATGATGTGCTGCTGCAGTTCTTTGTAACCGAAAAACTGCAGAGATATAGCAGAGAAGTTGAGTCGTCTTAGAATCGTTCTTAGATAGCTAGAGACTTGAAGAACAAAGAGACATGCATATGATTATATTTTATCAATTCTTTTCTCATTCACAATATTACTTTCTACAACTCAGCTAAATAGAAATTATTTTATAATCTAGAATATAAAAATAGATGATAGAGATAAAATAAAAAAATTTAAAATTAAAAAAAAAAAATTGATTAAATCTGGCAAGCTTCATTTGAGTTTTCTGCACATTCGGAACTAGGGTATCTTACAGTCTGGCATCCCCATCTAGCACAATTTTACTTATTTTCTGTGCTGTGGAGCAGCAGCTGCCGTTGCGTGGGAGGCAAAAAAATATTTTAGTTGGTTGTGGAAATCAAATTCTCAGTTGGACTTCAATTTCGTCGGTGTCCCTTTTTTTGTGCTTTGTTTGTTGCTTTTTTTCTTCATCTGTGCTTTATTGTTGTTGTCGTTGTTGTTGTTGTTTTTGTTTCTTTTGGTCGATTGTCCTTGCGGTGGATGTCGCTGTCAGCTTCAGTTTCCGTTTGGCTGCCAACTTTTGACTTCCTGTCAATGGCGACAGCTGCAGCCGATCTATGTGTATGTAAATATATATATATATATATAACATATATACACTGTATATATGGATTTCCTTTAGCATTCAGCTTGATTTTAAAGAATTCGTTCGCTCTTCGAAATTGCTTAAATTTCAGTTTGCTTTCATATATTTTGCATATTTTCAAGTCGAAATTCGAGCCTGACCTTTCCAATTGAACACGCCTTCAATACTGTTTGTTTTTCATTTTTTCATGCGTTTCTTTTTTTTTTTTCTTGCATAAATTACAAGGCAAATGGTTTGCGCCTTCGTTAACCCAGTTTCTCGTCATACAAAGAGAGTTTCGTATGTGAAGGCCCCTAACTAAAAATATATATGGCTTTCTATGAAAGCGCATTGAAAGCGAAAGTTTCAAGTGTCTGAAGGTAGGCAGAAGCCGAAACGGGCGTGGGCGGTCCACGCCCATACAATGCTAACTAGACGCATGCAAAAAGTGCAAGCGAGCACAAAAGTGTTGCATACTTTTGTGGGTCTCACATTTCGGCCGAATTCATGAATATGTGCCAAATATACACACAAGCAAGTTATATATATATATACATAAATGTGTCAATAAATAATTTTTAAAAAATGTAAGAAAATTGAATGTACAAATATTTAATATCACAACACATTAAACAAATATTATGATAATTAAACCAATTAATATAAAATTTATACGACATGTTCAAGACTTAAATAGGCTGCAAATAATATTTTATATAATATTTCGAAATTAACAATTTTGTTTTAATTTAAATAACAACTCTTTTATTTGCTAAAATAAGGAAAAAACATTAAAATTAAAATAAATTCATAATGAATAATAAATAATAAAGTATTAAATATTTTTAAATACAATTAAAATATGCTTAAGATTTAACACTTTTTGAAATTATTAAATAGTGTAATAGACAGTTACATGTAAAGTTTGTTATGTATAAAATATTTTTAAATTATGTATTATTATTGTATATTTGATTTATAATATTTTAAATATTTTTTATATATTATAAGCTATTTCAGCTCTATTTTTTGGCCTCCTTTACAATGCGCGTCACAGTAATTAAAGGCTTAAAGTAAATATATATAAATACATATTTTAAATATAAAACACTTGATACTGAAGCAGGAATTATTATATTAAAATAAAAAATAAACGCATAAGCGTGTTTAAATGTCAGTTTGAGCTCTTGAGTTAATTTTGTTGTGCCATGAAAATATTTCGAGGGCAAAGCAAAATAAATTAAATGTGCGCTAAACTGTGAAAATAAATGTAATGCAGCTGAATTTAAGAGAAGAGACTACAAATGTATATTAATATATATGTATACATATATATATATATGTTACAGCCCTATATAGATATATATATATGTTATATATAAATTCAGTGCTGCAATGCCATTCACACTTTTTTGTGCGCAACTTTGTTGCACAATATTTTTCACAGTCAACAAAAAAGTTGTTTGTGTTCTATATATGATTTTTTTGTTTATTTGTGTTTCGTTTCTTTTTTTGTTATTTAACTTTTTGCAGCCCAGTGAAATATGGCCACATAACAGAAAGAGAGAGTGGAAGCGTGTGAGCGCCAGAGCAGGACAGCGAATGGGTCTAAAGTTTTTAAATTGTAATATTTATATGGCTCATGGTCAAACGCGAAAAGTTTTTCTCTAATTTTATTTTTTATATTTATTATTTTTTTTTCAGTTTTGCTGGTTTTGTATAACTGTGACATGTAATTTATTTTCAAAATGTGTCTCAAATTTTCACGTTTTGTTTGTGCTGAAAATTAGTGAATATTTAAAAATATATTTGATATAATGTATAATGTATATAATATAATAATATTTTATATATTTTTATGTATTTTATTAGTTCTATTTTACATTTAAACATATATATTTATATATAATTTGAAAATTTATAAATGTTTTACATCAATGTGTATATCGGTACACAAATGTATAAATTATATTAAAATTAAGTTTCAATATTTTTTCTTCACTTTTTCTAGTCAGAGTCTCTTTAGCTAAACTTTCAACTGAAGTTGGCCACAATTTAAAGTCTTGGCCCACATAAATTTCCGCGGATTTTCTTTAAAACGCAGCGCGCTCACCTTGACACCCGTCGGGTACACAAATTACGCGTAATAATTTTATTTGCATGTTTTATTTAATTTTTCATGCCACTCTGATTACAAAATTGAATTGGCAGCTGAGAGAGGTGAGAGGTAGACAAACACGCAGTCAGTCAGTCAGGCGGACGGGCGGAAGGTGGGTTGGAGGTACCTGCTTGCTCTTCTCTCTCACCCTCCCTCTCCCTTTGCCTCTCCCACTCTCCACTTCATTTCTCTTTATCTCTCGCAATTCCCAGTTGCCATACAATTAGCATGGTCATGGCATTCAGCCCCGCCCCGTCCCGCAGCAGCAGCGCCTTGCGTTCAGCTGTTTCTAATGATGTTACTCCAACTTGAGCCCTGTCTCGACATTTTCATTTGGTTCGACATCGACGTCGTTTGCCAGCAGGCCGGGATTGTTGTTTTTCCTCTGGGCCAAGCAGCCAGCCAGCCAGCCAAACACTCCGACACAAGCCCCTGCCCCTGGCAGGAAAATTTTCGGTAGAATCATTATGCCAGCTCCGTGGTGCCCCGCCCCCTCTCGTGGGTGGCACAAACTGGGCGTAACTTAAATGCGCTTAAAATTAAATCTGATTTCATGAATATTGATTGATTGCTTTCACCTTGAATGAAAATCCGCTTTTGTTCTACTTTTTGTGTACTTCTCGCTGTTGTGCGTATCCCTTACCTGGGCCTTACCCTCGACTTTGCACCCACCCTCCCGCCTCAGCTGCTGCCCGCAGATTCGGCTTCTGCTTCTCCTGCCTCTCCTGCTGCTGCTGCTGCTGCCACCGCCTTGAACTCTTAAGTTAAATTAATGAGCTTCGGCGTTCGTTTTTCGTATTATGTAAAATTATTTGACCAAAAATAAGTTGATTTAATTGAGTGTGAGTTAAGGCCCTGACGGCTTATGCAAAGACCATTATATATCAGCCATAGGCAGGAAGTTGACTGACTTAACATGATGAGCGCACATTTTATTGCCGAGCATTGTAAATCATGTCGATGGCCAGCAAAAACAAAATCACAAAAGGCAAAAGAAGCAGCAGAAGAAGCAGCTCGACCTTGAAGAAGTCAAAGTATTTGCGTAAAGCCAGAGAAATGCGTTTCCAATAAATATCCTATCGCTATTACGAAACATCTTAGATTAAGAATTGAGTAAAACGAGCGAAAAAATATCTTAGATAAATACAAAAAAAAATATATATATATAGTCAACTCAAGTTCATTGATCAATTTAAAACTTCAAATTATTTAATATATATGTGCTAAAATTGATAAATCTTAGGACTTTCCTTTCACTTCTGAACGTGAATTCCCGAATCGTGAGAATGTAATTGCATCTAAAATAAATATATACATCTTATATATTTTTATTTACATTTTAAAACAATTTTTTCATTTATCTATTTATTTTCTTGCATCATAATACAAATAGATTCATCAAAAATAAGCAAAAAAAATTAAATATATTTCACACAATTTCATTTCACGTGCATTCTGGATTTAGTACAGGCACATTTTTTTAATCATCATATTTTGTAGTCCATTCTGCATTAATTTTTTGTAATGCGCTTTAAATAGCGATTATTCCAGATTTTCTCTGCCTTGCCTGATTTTGCACACACACATTTATGTATATATATATACATACATACATATATATATATGTATTTTACCTGCCCACGCGCAATCTATGGAACATTTTTGTCAGCTTTTGGTATTTCGCTCTTTTCTTTGCTGTTTTTTATTATTATTTATTTTTTTCATAATGCTGTTGTTTTAAAGCTTAATTAAAAGGTAATGAAACGAAAATAATTCATAATACAAAAAAAAAAAAACCGTACTTAAATGTATAAATGCTTCTGGTTGGGCCCATAGATATATGTTTATATGCTTATATATGAATACCTATATATGTATATATGTATATACTTATATATAGTCTATATATCCACGGTCTGCGCCATAACAAAAGCAAAGTTAATGAAGTCTTTAATTAAGTTTTTATCTGGAATGTGTTTGAGTGTTATGGTCATGGTCTCTCTCTGTCTCTCTCTGCCTCTCACTCCACTCTCTCCTTCTGTCTCTCTCTCTCTCTTTTCTAGTGGCCACTACTATGAAGAGCGTGTAGTTTGATGCAGCTGCCTTGCGAATGCAAAGATGGGTGCCGAAAAATAAATCCCCCAAAAACGAAAATCAGACAGCGCTGAAGCCCAAACCTCAGCCAGCGCCGCCCTCTTCCCACCGCTCCTCTCAGGGAGCAGCTAATTTAATATGTGTGGCAAGTTTCTGCCGCACGTCGCGCCCGCTCCTGCTCAGTCGATTGCGTCGTGGCATATTCAAAGTGGTAGCTCATTTTTCACATGCTGACCCTTTTTGGCCATCCTGTTGACCTTTTTTGTGGCAGCCCTAACCCACGGCGTACACCCTGTAAGGCATTTCAAATGGGGTAGATGTAGCTCCAAAC
>NW_022046059.1:82150-115102 GCF_001654015.2 Drosophila navojoa | reverse complement strand
ACCCGACGGATAATTTAAGTTAATTGTTAAACTATTTCTAAGTTAGCAACAAATTATAGAATAAAAGAATTTATTTATTTTGAAAAAAAAAAGCCTTTTAATTGCTTTTAAGGAGGGGTAATGCAAAATTGGGGTTGCCGTAAAGTCGTTGAAATTTATGACGATGACTACATACATATGTACATATACATATGTATATGTGTGATGCAGAAACTATGTATGTTATACATTTGTATGTATGTAGATATGTATGTATGTAGATATGTATGTACATTACATAAAAATGTTTTCATATTTCTCGGGAAAACACCAAGCTTTTACAATATCCCCATACATATGTACATACATACATACAAATGTACATGGATTACAAAGCTAATTCAATTCCCGAAAATACGTTATATTTAGTAACGTCTAGAAACATCGACTTTTTGAAGCGTGCCAGCCGTTTGTTTTTTTCACTAACCTATAGTTCTATATAATATTGTTGAAAACTCACCAACTAAATTTCCTAACAGATGTCAGAATAAATATGTAAAAACAAAAAAACTTTGCATGGTGCAAATAGTAGATTTTTCTAGAAAAATATCCATACATAGTACATATGTATGTATGTACCATTCACAAATGTATGTATGTATATAGTCGGGTATAGATAATAAATTGATTTTTTAAATGAAATGCAGATATAATTTTTTATATCGTATTTAAACTACATATGTATAATTATTAATTTTTATAAAATATTATATAATGTAAGAAATACATACATACAATATATTATGTTGAAATACATACATATGTATGTGCATACATATGTATTTGTTTAAATTTTGTTTAGGAAATTATTAAATGCAAACATACATGCATATTTACATATACATATATATGGTAGATAAATATGAGGGAATTTTCAAAATTCATATTTGTGTTTTTTTTTTATATATGTACATATAAGATAAAAAAAATAAAAAATGGCTTGTAACCACGGATACACATTTGTTTGCTCCAAAAAACCGCGGGCTCTGTTTGAAAAATTGATAGCCTAGAATAGTTAGCAATGCCAACTGCGATTAATTTTTAATTTTACCGGCCGGCATGAAAATACAATTTATTCTGCGTTGCTTTGCTTACGAGATGTATAAAAAGTTGTGGAGAATTTTTATATTCCGAATTTTTCATCAGTAAATTTAGCGCTGTGCGAGTAACCCACTTAAATTTATTAAAAGAAGAAAAATTTGTTTTTGTCACCATTTCGATCAATCTATCGATAGTCCGTGCATCGACGCTGCGACGAAAACGTAGAGATAGTGAGCAGAAAAAAGACGCCGAAGCCAATTTTCAGTTTTCGGAGGGATTTAGTAGTGTACTTGCCGTTTGCAAAAAGTAATTAATGGTTCTGCCAAAATCTAGTGAAAACTTTTAATCAAATATAATATATGTATATTTTTTCTGTATTTATTTTCTATTTTCTCGCAGCGCAAATTTGCTGTTTGAGCATATAAATATACGAAGGCGAGTGCACAGAAGAACGAAGAACGTAGAGATAGTGAGCAGAAAAAAGACGCCGACGCCGATTTTCATTTTTCGGAGGGATTTATTAACGTGCCTGCCATTTGCAAAATGTAATTACATGTTCCAGTGCTTAACGTGAAAAATTATATCATTAATTATTCATTGAAAAAATTCACATTATCATATCAATTATATTTCTAACAATATATGTATATTTTTTTAACACAGCAAATTCGCAAAGTGAGAATACAAATTAAGAAGGCGAATGCAAAGAAGAACGTATAAAGGAAACATAATTTGTTTGAGAAATAAACAGAGTTCGTTGAAGTCAAACCGAGAACGCAAATAATAATAAAAAATAAGGAACAAACAAAATAACAATTATATTAAATAATTAAAAATGGAGGAAGTTGCAGTGGTCAAAAAGCGCGGGCGCCCGGCAAAGGGAACTTCGGGTGGTGCAGCTCCGGCAGCGGGCATTCCCGCCGACAGCAACATTCCAGTAATACCCAAAAAGCGCGGTCGTCCGCCGAAGGTCAAGGGTGGGCGTGGCAGGCCGCCAAAGCTGTCCGCTGCGGCAGCGAACAGTGATGACGAGGATCTGGATCAGGATGAGTTGGGCGATGCTAACGGCGAATTGCTACAGCCAATTAAGAGCAAGGGACGCGGTCGTCCGCGCAAGGTTCCGGTGCAGGCACAAGAAAACAGTGGTAACGATGATGAGGACATGGACTCGTCGGCTGATGAGAAGCCACCAGCGAAGCAACAAAAGTCGCCATCATCGGCCAAGCGCCGTAAGCTGGGACGACCCCGTAAGCATCAACCCAGCGAAGATGAAGATGGTAATTATGCAAATCACTGAATATATCTTCATTTATTTATACATACATATCTAACTCGTCTGCGTACAGAATTCGATGACGATGATGACGACGAGCGTCGTCCAGTTGGTCGTCCTGCAAGTAGCTCAATCAATTTGAATATTGTACGCACTGGACGAGGTCAAGGACGCCCCAGGAAGATTAAATCGGGTGCGGCTGGAGCGGCCTCATCACCAGCTGGCGAATCAAATGGCGATGATGCATCTACAGTGCCCCGAAAGCGTGGACGTCCATCGCTCGCCAATAAGCCAGCTCCGTATGTGCCATCAGGACGGCCACGTGGACGTCCAAAAGCAAACCAATCGCCAGTTAAGGCTGTAGATGATGACGATGACGACCAGCAGGCACAGAATGTATCGGATGATGATGAATCTGCGGAGCCAGAGGAGTCGACGGCGGCAGTGTCAACCACGCCAAAGAAGCGAGGACGACCCGCATTGGCGGGAAACAACAAAAGCGGATCGGGCGCCAAGCCACGTGGAAGACCCAAGAAATCACCAAACAATCAGCCTGATGGTGATGATGATGATCTAGATTCGGCTGGCGACGCCGGGGAGGGATCCAATGGCAAGGTGCCCAAGAAGCGTGGACGCAAGCCACAAGGAGCAGCAGACGACAGTGGCGATGCTGACGAGGACAATGAGGACAGCAGTGGCGGTGGTGTATTAAATGATAATGCCGGAGATGAGGATTCCGATGAGCCAAGGAAGCAGTCAAACCAGAGCGAATCGAAATCCAAACGCAAAGAAGTAAATTCATCAGAGAATGGCGATGGAGACAATGCGAATGATTCTGTTGAGTGTGTCTCCGACGAAGCATCATGGAATAATGCTTAATTTTAATAGTATTTAGGCAACAGCAACAGCATATTGTTTATTGGGACACGACAAATTAATGAAATAACTACTATAAAAGCAAATTCCATTCACACACCATACCCCTTGACTAGAGTGCATTAGCCAGTAATTCCGAACGACATGTCCCAATTGTCCGAAAAAAAACCGGAAAAAAGAAGAAAAAAGAAACCAGCGAGAACATACAATATGTTTTTATTTTATTTTAAATTCACCCCTCCATTTCCTTATATATAATTCTGAAAATATATTTCATCTTATTCCATTTTTACTATATTGGATTAATTTTGGCTTAAACTACATAATAGAAATACATTAAATATCATTGTAGCAACATGTGAAAACAAGTGCAGATCATTAATTTTATTAAAAATAAATAAATAGAATAAAATTGCGGATGGACTTGGAATTTGTAATTACGGGAATTTGTAATTGCCGCTATGACGATAGTCTTGACTACATCGAATAGGTTTTACATGAATAGTGGTGCCGTTAACAGAAAATGTTAGCCAAACTTATCGTAGTGTAGATGTCGATAATGCAATTTCTATCGACAACAAAATTTTAGTCATTGTAAATCGTTTGTAAGAACAGCGTGCTTGTAATACATACATATGTAAATTTTTCAAATAAGCTAAGGTGAATAATATTTAATCGTACGACAAGCGTAACTATATAATAATATATACGATATTTACATAACTAGAATACGCATTATTGACATTGTTCACGTGCAAATTGAGAATGTTCTGTCTGTGCGTGCGTGCGGCTTCGTAATTTGTTTTGCGTAAATTTGCGTCCAGTTGTGGTACAAAATGCTAAAAGATGAATTTAAATTAGCATGTTAATTGCAGGCGAATATTGACGTTCAAAACTTATTTTACTTCATTGTAACACAAGCAACGGCAGCAGTGATACACCGCAAATTTGATAAAAAAAAAGCCGCTAACGAAAACAAAACAAATACACAGGCAAACTGCGGCTGCAGCGCTTTGTGTGTGTGTGTGTGAGTGTGCTCTGGACTTGCGACTAATGAATTTGTAGCGGTCACTAAAATCAATCTAGATAAATAAATGTTTGTTTTATACAAACATGATTTATTGAAACTATAAAAATGGCCAAAGCATAACAAATATAATTATTTTACAAACAGGAGTGTTTAAATGCACGTGTGTGATGCTTGGTTTGCCTACAATTGTTAATAATGCACTGGCTGAGCAACTGTTCCTGATATGGAAAGCTATCTCATTCTTATTTCGCAAAATTTTGTGATAGTTTTTATTGATGAATTTAGATTTAATTGAATAATTACAAATTCGCCAACTTGTGGCAACTCTGCTCGAATGACCCCTTGCATGCGAGCAGCTGTTCCATCGGTGCTGTAGTTGTTTCACCTTGTTTCTGTTTATCGGAAAATGTTAGTGCCAGCTGCAGTAAATTGTTCTAACAAATTGACTTAGCGAGATCCAAAAGTAAGAAACATAATTATTTCGATCTTAATTTTTTGTAATCGCGGGAAAATGTAATAGTGGTAAGAAATCTTATTTTCCGGCTGTTATTTGCTTATTATTCTTTTAGCTGTTTGCCATTTGCAGCATTGCCCAACTTTGGTCACACTATTTTCCGGCACATGCTCTCTCTTAGCGCGCTCTCTCTTTCTGTTTCTATGAATTTGTTCTCTCTGAGCGCAATCTCCTGCTGGTTTTGTGTTTTCGACGCTGGCGCTGTGTCTTTGCATTCGCATTCGCTTTATTATCGTTCTCGCGACGACGACAACGTCGAAGAATTCTTAGCCGTATTCTTCTTCATCCTGTGTAAATAATTGTAATTTAAATATTTTAAATTAAATACAAAAACCACGCAAAACTAATAAAATAAGCAATCTGAGAGCATTTCGCGCGTGTTTACCAAGTCATTAAGTGTATGTGTAAGTGGCGAGAAATTATAGAAATATTCAATTCTATACATATTCAATTTTTAGTTTCGAGACACTTTTGCTTCCCTGCCTCTTTTTTTTTTACATTGTCATCGTCGTTTCCTTTTTGCTGCGACTGGCGGCGGCTGCAAAATTTTGTTATATATACAAACACATGTGTATAAATTGTGTGAGTGTGTGTATGTATTGTATATGTGCCTTATATACAAATCCAGACGAGCAGCGGTTGCACTAACACACGCATAATTAGACGCACAGAGAAGATTTGCATATATGTATATATATATATATAGTGGTATATATATATATATACATGTATGTATGTATATAACATGTATAAATAGTCGCAAAATTGTAAGATTTTAAGTAAATGCTAATCGCGTGCGTCGCTTCATAAAATAAAAGGTAAAAATCAATTGAATGATATTCATGTTCCTTTTTATGCGTGTGCTTCACTTTGGTTTTGCACTAATTTTTGGAAGGTGGCTGCAAAACGAAAGAATAATTTTTCCGATTGGCTCTCCGAATATTTAGAGTATATTCTTATTTTTGTGCGTGTGTGCGTTTGTCGTCTTCTGTCCATTCGTCCATTATCCGCCTGTGCCTTGTTTCTTATTCTTCCTTGACAGCGGCGGCCATTTGCTTCTTCTTTACATTTGCACGGCACGGCGTTTAAAATATTTGTTTTTTTCGCTCACACTCTTGTACTCTTGAATGCGCTCTCGCTCTCTTGCCGTGTGCCTTGCATTTGTATACAAGAATTTTCCCAATAAGAGCGGCAGTATTGTTACCGATGTTTAAAATAAAAAACCAATTAACTTACGAAAATTGGGCTAAATATTTACTTTAATTAACTAAATTATGTATTTTGTATGTTTGGTTATATACATAATATTTATACACTAATGCGCTTGCCACACCCCCCTTTTGGTTGCTGTGCGCATCACTCGCTCGCTTTATAGCTCCTTTTTATGCTGTTTGTTCTCGTACTTTTGTTTTTCACATGTCTCTTTTTGGCGTTTATCTTTATGTTTGTTTTTGTATCGGCAACGTGCGTTTGGTTGTGTGTGTTTGTGTGTGCGTGACTGAGTGAGTGAGGCCCCCGCTAGGCGCTGTGGTTTCGCATGCTGCACTTGTCTTTTGCCCGTGCTCTGGGCGCTCTCTTTGGGTGTCAGTGGGAGTGGACGGGGATAGGGTGTGGGCAAACTGTCGCTGGCTCGCGCGCATATAAACAACAGAGAAACAGCCGATGGACGATTGCTTACATATTTTGTAACTTAACCTCAAAACGTTGCGGCTGCTGCCGGCCGCCGTTCACTTCGTTTTCTTGTTCTTGTTACTGTTGTTGGTGTGTGTATATGTTAATTTATATGTTTTTTCTTTCGTTTAGTCGCCTCCCCTCCTTTCGACTACTGTCGTTTTCTTTGCGTATTTTTCGCGCATGATTCAGCGTCGTTGCCATCGCGTTGTTCTTGCAATTGCTTCTGATGATATTCGGTTTTTTGCCTTAAGTTACTCCTGTTTCTGCTTCTTCTGTTTCTTCTTCTTCTTCGTGTACGTTTTCTGCTTTGTTATTGTTTTTTAAATAAAGCAGAGGCGCATTTATTTAGCTTTTTTATAATGTTAAAGCTTTTGTTCAACATATTCTTGATCTGGTTATCTGACAGTTGCGTTATCTTTGTTCTATACCATGACCAGCTCAAAGTAGACACAGTGGTAATAATTTTAATAATTGTAAATTAAAAGAGTGTATGTACCTTATATAAAATAAAAATAATTGTTGTATATTCTTTCTCTTTGCAGTTTGTGTATATTTTCATCATTAAAACGTGTAAATTAAAATCATCCTAATTATAATTCAAATTAATAATAACTGAAAACATCAAATCCTTAAATCTCAATAAATTTCAATTGATCTGTAAAAAATATTTATAGCAAGTTTTAATTGTTTAACCCCACTTCTCATATAAAATGCATTGAAAATAGTTTATTTGGTTGGTTTCACTGTGTAAAGTATTATTCATAGTTTGTGTTAAATAGTGTAAATTTTTGTAAAAAAAAAAAAGAAAATCAAACCATACCAAACGTGCAAGTTTTTTTTCGAGTGTATGCAAATATCAATCGACAAATGTAATTAATTCTATTAAATGACTGTATATTAATATTTAATATTAAGAAAGATTAAAGTGTGGTTTCTTAGTAAAAAACAAATAATTCTAAAATAAAATACAACAAAACGACAAGAATCGCAAAATCAAAACGACATAAACGAAAAGCAAACAAGAAGTGTAAAAACGGTAAAAGCCTCGTCCCACTGTGCACGCGACGTATCCGCAATTTTTTAAATTGTAACCATAACGTAACGTCGTCCAGTTACTTTTAAACTGTTGTTCTCGTTCCGTCAAATTTGTTGTACGTCTTTTTTTGGTTATTTTGTTTTCTGATTTTATTCGGCTGTTTTTGTGTGGTTTTTGCAATACGCGCCAAATCGTGAGCTGAGCGTGCAGCAAACAGCCGTCAAAATTGAGCTGTTAAGCGCACCCACAATCTCGATATCGACGGTAGCGCCAGCCACGTCGCCATCGCCGCAGCATCATCTACAAACACAGCCGCAGCAACAGCAGCAGCAGGCGCCGTATCATCATCTCCAACAGCAGCAGCAGCAGCAGCAGCAACATTACGGCCCACTGCCGCCGCCTTCACCATACTTTCAGCATTTGCAACAACAACAACAACAACAGCAGCAGCAGCAACAACAACAACAGTTGCAACACATGAAGTTTCTGGGCGGTAATGATGATCGCAACGGACGCGGCGGGGTCGGCGTCGGCGTCGGTAGCGAGACACGCGGTTCCAATGCGCAGGATGTGGACGCAGCGAGCGCTGCTGCAGCCGCCGCTGCCGTTGGCTTTGTTTTCCAGCAGCGCCCATCACCAGGCGGCGGCATCGGCGCTGGCGTCGGCGTCGGACCCGTTGGCTCCACCTTGCACGACGCCGCGGCTGCTGAATATGCGGTCCACTTTGCCCAAAAACAACAGCAATCGCGTTGGGCATGCGGCGACGAGCACGGCATCGATGTGAGTACATTAGCAGAAATAAAAATATAAAATACATAAATGATATGCGTTTATATATTTATAATATAAAACTGTTTAGTAGATTTGGCTATGCGCCAGCAGCACTTTAAGCCAAAAGCAAGGATAAAGAATTTTCTCCAGGAGCGAGGTTTGAGCTAGAGAGAGAGAGAGAGGGAGAGGGAGAGGGAGCGAGTAGTTGGGCTGCATTAGTTTTTGAACTGTTATTGAATTTTCTTCATTACATAAATGCGCAAAGATGTACCAGTGTTGCATATCGATATCAGTTAAAAGCGCTCAGCAAAAAATAAATAAAATAAATAAATAAAATATTACAAATAAATAAAATAAAAAAAAAAAAAAAAAAAAAAAAAAAAAAAAAAAAAAAAAAAAAAAAAAAAAAATACCATGAAAAAAAAAAAAAAAAAACAAATAAATAAATAATTAATAGCAATTAAAAATAAAAATGATATATAAATACTAAAATAAAAGTAAATTAAATTTAAATTCACAGTATTTATTTTAATTTAAGTTAATTATTATTATTATTATTATTTTTTTTTTAATTTAAGTAATAAAAAAAGACATCTAATTAATCTCTATAAATTTCCATTTGTATTGATTTCGACATTAATTAAAAATCCAAAGTCAATTTGTTATTTCAAAACCAAAATTTATGCTGAACCTTGCTTAAAATACTAAAATTTTGATTTCTTCAGTATTTTTGTTTAATGTAGTTTTGTTGATTCTTACCCTGACTTTATTTTATGGACAATCTCCACTGCCTGGAAATTCTTATGAAAAGCAATTGGTTCTCCTTTTTATACGCTGCTTTGCCTTTGATACCCTGTGGCATAATATGTTACAGGGTTGTACAGCTTTAGTAAACATAATATGTAAAATTTATAGTAAGGTATATTCTAGATAATTGTCAATTGATTATACTAAAGATAACAACAATTAGTAAAGAGAAATTAGTTTAATTTCTATTGTACTAGGTCTGGGGTTTTTTTTATTATTATTTGTCCGCTTAAGGGGTATCTTGTTGACGCTTTTGCGTATGTTTATGGTTGGCATAGTCCGTTGCATTAACAGCAGGAACAGCAGGGGAAAGGACTTCGTCGGTGGGAAGCTGTAGGAGTAGCTGCCAAAGTTTGCACAAATAATGCGAAAGATTGACAAAGATTTTGCTTAGTTTTGTATGCATGTATTTTTTTTTCTTTCAAGGAAGACTTGGATTTTCATAGAGTTTTTCCATTTTCTTTTGTGTGTGTTGCAGAATCCCGATAAATGGAAATACAATCCACCCATGAATCCAGCGAATGCTGCACCTGGCGCACCGCCGGGCAACGGTGGCAGCAATGGCGGACCCGGTGCCATTGGTACCATTGGCATGGGCAGCGGCTTAGGCGGCGGTGGCATGGGCGGCAATGGCAGCGGCATCAATGGTGGTCTACATCATCCATCGATGGCAGCTGCAGCAGCCAATATGGCTGCCATGCAACAGGCCGCCGTGGCCAAGCATAATCACATGATGTCGCAAGCGGCCGCCGCAGTTGCAGCACAGCAGCAGCAGCAACAACAGCAACAACAGCAGCAGCAACATCCACAGCAGCAGCAACAGCAGGGTAATCAGGGTCAACCGCATCATATGATGGGCAGCGGCAATGGACTGGGCAATGGCAATGGACTCGGCGGCTTGGGTCAGCCGCATCCCGGGCAGCAGCAACAGCAACAGGGCCAAAATCCCGGCCAGACACATCCCGGCCAGCATCAGTACAACTCGAATCTGCTCAGCCATGTGATGAACAATCAGGTGGCCGCAGCCGTTGCCGCTGGCGCTGCCATGGGCCCGATGACACCGTATGCCCAATCTGGTGCCACCGGCAATATGTACGATCATCATGGAGGCGCACTGCATCCGGGCATGAATGGCGGTATACCGAAACCTCCACCGCAGCTGGGACCGCCGGGCGGACCACAGGACTTCGTCTATATGGGTGGGCAACAGCATGCCGCTGCTGCCGCCGCCGCTGCTATGGGCGCTGCTCTGATGCCGCCACAGAATCAATATATGAACAACTCGGCCGCAGCTGCTGCCGCCGCCAATCGGAACGCAGCGGTGAGTAGAGACTACTACTATGCACATATACAGACACGACAAATATACATATACTAGGTTTAGCACTTTAGATAAGTTCCATTTTGGGCTAATCAATTAATTGATTTGTGTTTGCGATTTTTGTTTTAGTTAATATCATCCATCCAACGACCAAGTTGATTGATGATGATTAAATGGACAAGTTTTAGGGCTATATACCAATGATAGTTGGATTACAAATGTGTTTAAATATTAACCACATTGGGCTTTAGTATACACAAAGCTAAAAATTAGGAAATGTGTTTGTTATTGTGTGGATATATTTAAAGGATTTCCAGCATCTGTATGCCCTAGTAATATTTGCTTGAAATGAAAAGTCTTATCGCAGCATTAATTAAATGTAGGTTCTACATTTTTACGTTTCTGTATACCAAAGCTTTTCGAAAAGTTTTCTCTCATGCGCTTTGGGGCTACTAGAAATGACAAAGGTTTCCACAATTTCGTTTTTATGATGGTTTCATTTTTTTCCCCATTGATCGAATGGCTCGTGTCGTAAAAATTGCCGCCTGAGTCTTTGGTTAATCAATAATTTGGCTTTTATGGCCAGTTGTACATATACCACCCTGTCCGAATCAAGAGAAAAAGCCCCTAACCTAACAAACAAAAATATTTGCTGTAAATTGCAAAGTTTTATGTTTGCTTTTTTTCCCGAATCCGAATTTGTTGTTGCTCTGCAGAGGCCCTTTCAAGTTTTTCCTTATAGACACACATATCATAAAATTGTTGATTGTTATTGTTGGCTTTTCTATTTTCATTATATTTTCCATTTTCCGCCCATACGTATAAATTGATGTGTGAAATCATATTTTCCCATTTTCCCTCTCGCTTTTCGCTATGTGCGTAGCCAATGAAATGATTTTCACATATCCGAATTGATTGTCTTTTGGTCTAGACACTGGATTGGGAGGGGAATTTTGTTAGTTTACGCATTTGGGGTAGTTGAGAGATTATATCACACGTGTTAATTAAGTGTGCCAGGGCTCTCATTAGCTTTTCTTATTGGCTTTGACATAAAAAGCTGTTAGAATAATACTTTTCACTACCAGGCAATAGGCTTGCCATAAAAAAGTTTTCTTTTAGATAAGGACAAGTTTAGTTTTATGATTTTGGCGCAGCCGACTTCATTACATAATCAAGGACAGTTAACATAATGAATAAAAGTTAACATAATTGGGACTTTCAAGTCGAAGTGGAACAACGATAAGTTGATTATCGATTATTATAAATATGATGTCCTATTTTATATAAAATAATAAGACAACATTGTCGGTACAATATTTCTTGAAACTATTCACTTTTAATGAATCTAATGCTAAAGCTTAAATAGAAGTTATATATAGAAACTTTATTTCTCTTTTTATTACGCTTTAATAAGCTGCCAAGTTAAATTAGCGAAGATATTTTTTTTACTCTTTGCTCTGCCTAGTCTTCGTCTTCTTCTTTTTGGCCAGCTGTTGGTTGGTTTATTTTATTTCTTTTTTAGAATTGAGACACGTTTTAGCGCTTTGTCTCTTTGCTTTGCTTATGGTTTCTCGATTGCCTCGTATCGCTACGCCCCTCCCTCAGCTCCCCATCGGTTAGTTTAGTTCTGTGTTCTCTGCTCCGCTAACAAATGCATTCCGGTTGCAATTTTCTGCCTTATAAGCGTTGAGCACACAAACGCGCATCCACATACTACAACAAGTCGGTTCTGTGGAGGCATTTGTTCGCAGTACTCGGAAACCACTCGCATTTATAAATAAAAGAATTTAATACTCGACTTGAACTTAATGAGCTCTCAGCTAGCTCTACATGTAGTTTTTCCACCTCGAGTTCTACCTTTGCCTCTTACATATTCCTATTTCTTTATTTATTTTTTCTTTCCAACCCGCCTCATTGTGGTTGTTATGTCACAAATGTGTAAGGGAAAAGCAATTTTAATTAAAGAATTTCACTCGCTGTGGTTTCTGCTTTACATTTACGCTCAAAGTCTGGCAGACGATCAGGCAACAGTTTATCGGGATAACAGATAGATAAAGATAGAGAAGAAGAGATAGTCAGTACAATTAGTTTTTATAGCGATTGCCTTTAACTTATTAAAAATATTTTCCATTTATTCCTTTTGTCGGTAATTTTTATACATATGTAGGTATTTGCGTTTTTTGAGAGTATTTACTCGTCGCATTCCGTTTCTCGCGTAATTCTCACTTTCGCAACTCGCGTCCCTTTTGCTTGTTATTGTTGCCTGAGCGTTACCTTTTTTTTTATTTCTCAACAACTTCCTTTTGCGCTTATTTCGCAATCTCTTTGGCTGGCAGCAGCTCACAATACGAAACAGAAAACGAATTTATTGCAATTATGCCAGGACAGCAGCCGCAGCCACAGCCACAGCCACAGCCACAGGAGCGAAGCGAAACACAGACAAATTTTGTAACTGTATTCGTTTGTGTGTGTGAGCTTTTGTTTTGTTGCTGTCGCTGTTACTCCACTTTTTTAGCTCGTTCGCCTTTTAGGCGTGTGTGTGTGTTTGTGTGTGTCAGAGACAGGCCCCAGTCAGCAGCAGCAGAGCGAACATTTGCCATCTTTTCAACACTATGCTACGTTTTTGCTCTCATTCTCTCTCTCTCTCTCTCTCTCTGTTTGGTGTTGCCTCTGCGTTTACTCTCATTGTTGTTGATGTCGTAGGTCATTGATTTGCGCTTAACAGCGCGGAGCTGCCGGCAGAAGCCTCATCTATGGGCGCAGCGTCTCTCCAGTGCTCGTGTGCAGCCCTTTGTTTCTGTTTCGTTGTTTTTTTTTTTTTTTCGTACAGGTTCTCTGTTGTTGTTGTATCGTTGCATGTGGCGCATTCGGCGTTCTGCTTTTTGTGGTTCTCTTCTATATGTGTTCTTATTACTTTTTCTTGCATGCTGTCTGCCGCCTCGCTGCTTCTGTTGTTGCTGTAATTGTCGTTTTCTTTTTACACGCCATGCTTTGTACTTGTTTCTTTTTCATTTTTTGCGTGTGCTGTAATGATTTAAATGTGTGTCTGTGTGGTGTCTGATTTTGAGCGCAGCTTTTATTGTTGTTGTCATTGTCTCTCTCTCGATGCTTCTGTTGTGGCCAGCCCGCTGCGCCCTGACTCGGTGCAATGGACAATGGGCGGTTGCAGATTTGGGGCGTCCTTAGAAGCTTTTCAATTCACCACGAACACTTTGTAAATCCGTGAGTGTGTGTGTGTGTGTGCGCGCTGCGGTTAAGAGATGCGTGTGTATGTAAATGTTAACTCTGATTGTAATGATAATGTTAACCTAGATAACATATGAATAGAGCTAGAATTGAATTTACTGTGGCTTCTGGATTTACAATTTACCTAATTAAACTGGATACCCAATTACAGTTGCACTTGTTATATCAAAACGTGCCGCATGTAGGCCTCATCCATTCCCAGTTGCTTGGATGTTTCGTTTAATAATTATCATCATTAGACTTAACTTTGTAGTGATAAAGTGGACTTGAGTAAAACAATTAGCTGTTGTTCTAGTTGCTCTGTTTCTTCTGCATCCTCTTCGTTATGTTTGTTGCACTCTCGCAATTTCACACACTCTGAGCGCGAACTGAAGAAGTCTTTGGTGTGTTTGCTCTCCTCACCTTCTGCTCTTCCTGTTGCGCTTCCCTTCGTGCGTTTGGGTTTCGTTTCTAATTGAACAAAAGCTGCAGTCGCAGTTGCCGCTGGCAACGCGTTTGTTGCCGTTTCTTTGGACTGCCGCGCGGTTGCCAATTAGCGAAAATGTTTGCCTGTTTGCCTGCAATTTTCCAACAACACAGCTCGGGAGAACCGAATAATAGCTAACGATGTTCAAGTGAAATTATTTATCGACTACGAGATACCCTGTATTTGATAGAAATTTAAATTAAGCTGTACAAAGCTACCTTAAAATTTCCGTTGATTTGTAGATTTTATACATCAAAGCTTTGACATAGCTATAAAAAAATTATTTTTAAATTTTTCAAATGTATAGTGTGTTTCTTAGTTAAATCCAGCGCCGCTTAGTTCAACTGCGGTTATATGGGCTGCTAAATACTTCCACAGCCAACATGGCAGGCGCAGAGGGGTCAATAAGTTTCTTTAGTGCTCTAAGTACCTTTTCTGGAAAACTTGTCAGTAAATTGTTTACCATGAATCCTGGTAGAAATCTGATATGCTCACCACTCTCAATACACTCCTGCCTGGGTATGATTCGATTGGGCGCCGATGAGGGCACTACGACGGCCAAGGAGCTAGATAAGGGCATCGGGTTTACTTCGAACGATGAGTCGGAAATAGCCGAGGATTTTCATATCGCATTGGAACCCTATCAGGATGACACCATGCTCAATATGGCCTACAAGATGTATGTTATGCATGAATTCGAAATACGGCCGGAATTTCATGAGATTTTAACTGAGAAGTTCCACTCGGAACCTGAAAATGTAGATTTCTCTGAGAACACAGTTGCTGCAGAAAAGATTAACGAGTGGATAGAGACCAAGATGAATCATCTTATTAAAGATCAGGTCAGCCCAGATATACTTAATGAAACCACAGGACTCGTTCTTATAAGTGCTGCTCACTTTAAAGCCGAGTGGAGCATCGGATTTTCTGTGCGGGCCACTCGCCGAGAGTTTTTTAATATCGACCCAAAGAACAAAATCAGAGTGCTGATGATGAATAATTTCCATGAATATGACTATGCGGACCTAAAACAATTCGATGCAAAAGCTTTGCGTCTAAACTTCAGTAATACCCCTCTGCAAATGATTATCATCCTGCCAAATAATGCCTTTGGGCTAGAGACTCTAATAGAAGCATTGTCCACAACATCGCTGGAGAGTATTATTTCATTGCTAACTCGAAAGCGAGTCTACTTAAAGTTGCCCAAGTTCACGGCTGAATTCGAACAGGACTTGACACCTGTTTTCCCAGAGCTTGGCGTGAAGAGGATCTTTATGAATAAAGCCGAATTGGGTAAAATTTCTGAAACGAATCGAGTAATAAAAGTCTCCAGTGTTTTACACAAGGCATCCATTGAATTAAGCGAAGAAGGCGACGAGGTATTGCCCCTGCCGGAACTGAAACCAACCATGGTTAAGGGCAAAATTCGTAAACCCCCGTCGCCCGTCAACTTTTACGCGGATCATCCATTTTATTATGCCATCTATGATGCGGTCCATGGACCCCTGGTCGTGGGTAGCCTCCAAGCCCCACTCCCTGCTCCTTGCATTAATAATCCGCTGAAACCATGCTATTGCGAGAGATCTTAGAAACAAAGAATTATTATATAATACATGAAAGGGAATATTTTTATTTATATATGAAGTATCAAATTATACAATGCATTAATAAAATTACAGGGTATATAAAACGTTTACCTAATGACATTCCTGCAGATTGTGGCGATAGTTAATGCATTGTAAATTTGTCGATGGGTTTATCGATCGAAGGAAAGGCGCTGCAGGCAGAGCATATGATTGACATACAAACATTCGCATCATCTGATAAGCTTTTGTTTTACCTTTATTGTGATGCGATGCATACATTTTGAGCACAGCTGCTCTCTCTCTTTCTCTTTCTGTCTCTCTCATCCTCTCTCTCTATAACTATGCTCAATTATCTGCATTAATTAAATAATCATTTTAAATGCATCCTCAAATAGCTCAACAAATTAATTTGATATTAGCTTTGCCGCCCGCTGACTCAGTCAAGTGATTTTAATTGCCGCTACTCTACTCTAACAGGCGTGTTGATTATCAGCTAAGTCACTCACTTTGCCCCCTGTTGATCAGCACGCAAGTTTTATATGTACATTATTCTGCTGCTAAATACTCTTTTCTGTTATTTTTCCCACAGCTGGCCTCACTTTCATCTACTGCTATTATTTCGTTTTTACTGTAGATACAGCTAACAGCTGCTTAAGTCAGTCAACGAGCTGCTGTCATGATCAGAGCAGAGCTCACATGCAAATAAGCACAAGCGGTGTGAGAGGAGCGCTCGCTCTACCCACACAACGAAAGCGTCAGTTAAGCCACGCTCAAAATATAGTTCTCTTTTCACTCAAATTACGTAAAACTATGCCAAATGAGGCTTAACGTACGCACACACACACACACACACACGCATAACAAATGTCACATACAAAGAAATACAAACAGAATACAAAAACTGTTGCTCACGTGTATTGAGCAGAGAGGGGGCCGGCTTGAATCTTTGGGGGTACGCTCTCATTAGCGGCACCGTCGACATTGCCTGCTGGATAGCATAAATTTCCGCTGAATATGTATGCGTATGCGAATGTGAATGCGCGTGTGTGCATGTGTGTGTGTGTTTGTGTTTAATGTATTATCGTTGCGAGTCGCAACTCGCGAGCAACAGCTGCTATGCCGCTGTTGCTCTCTCGCGCTCACACTCTTCGCTTCATACGCTCTTTTGCTGCTCGCAATTTGCCAGGTTTTGCTTATGCCGCCTGAGTGGCAGGCCACAGCGTAGAATTTTCAGTTTGGCCGCAACAGTTGACTCGTCTGCATGCTGTATAATTTTCGCTAGGCCCCCATCCGTCCGTGTTTGTGTGTGTGTGCGTGGAGTTCTCGTGTGCGATCATTAAGCACGTTTTTTGTTGGCTTGTGCGAGTGTGCCTGTATTTATGTATACATAAATATGCTTACACACCGGTAGCCAGGCTAGAAGAGAGTGCAAACAAACAATAACTCAGGTTTTTTTGGCGTGAAAAAAAAAAAATCAACGCAAATGCTGTAAATGTTTCCAACGTGTTGTATATTCGGTATAAATACGTGTGTATAAATGTATATGGATATATGTTTTAGTGTTATGTGTGAAAAGCGCAGCTGATGCTCGTTTATAATTAAAGCTGTTCAAAGTGAAAAATCAAAATCAATATCGAAATTCTTGTATAAATCATAAATAATAACTCATATAAATTTAGCACCAACGACAAGAAAATAAGCCTGTGTAACTTGTTTTGTGTGTGTGTTGTGTGTGCTGTGTAATCCACTACCGTGGCGAGTTCTTTCTCTCGCTCTCTCTCTGTCTGTTGCGCATTGTACTTCCTTCACGCACTGGAATAATAAGAAACTCTCGCTCTCTGGATCGTTCGTCGTGTTTCGTTACTTCCAGCCTGCCTACTCATGATGAAACTACTGAACGATTTTATGTTGGATGCGCGCACTGCCGAGGATATTGCACTCACACAGGAAATGGTAAAGCAACTAAACTTTACAGCCTGTGCTGCTCTAAAGCTTAATAGAGAGGAAGAGGGATAGAGCTAGCGCACGCTCCTGCTCTTGCCTTTTTGTGATGTGTTTATTTTCTGACTCCTTTGATTGATTGGAAGAGCGAGATGAGCGCCAGTGCATTCGCTGATTCTGTGGCTTGAGGCATTTGAGTTCTTTTAGTTTTTTGCATGCATTACACGCGCTTGATAATCTGGCAGCTGTTAGAGCTTTTTTTTTGGTTTTGTTGTTTCTATTTTTACTCTTTTTTTTTTTTTTTTTCAACAATGTATCTGTCTAATTACATGCTATTCGCTAATTGCTTCTGTTTGTTTGCGCCTCAATCTGTGTGCAGCAGCGAGTGCGTTGCTTTGTTTATCTTTTTACAATGAACAATTTGTAATGTATTTGCATATTAATAGCTGTGAACCAGCGCCATTTAATTGCTTTAATCTTTAATTATTGTTTATTTATCAATTTGTTATGGTTTTAGTTTTTATTAGCTCACGTTGTTGTTTTTTTGGGATGAATCGCAGAATGTTTGAATGAAAGTATACTTTTCATTTTTCTGTATCTTATTTTTGAGTATGATTAATGATAATCAACATAGCTAAAGAGTTGAAATTAAAATAATATTAGAGAGAACATTTATCTACTCGAGCAGTAATGTATCATCTACCTATATATCTATATAGATACAAATGATTTTTATTTCTCAACTCGTTAAATAGTTCTCTTTGGCCAAGCGAACTCATGGATTTTATATTTGCTTAAGAGCTTTATTGCTGTAGAGATATGTACAGATATTTACCCTATTTTATAAAACATTTATTTATTTGCGAAATAAAAAAGCTTTGCAACATTCTCGTTAATTGTCGGAATATTGCTTCTGTTTAGTTCACCGAATACTTTCGCCGCAATTAGATAATGGGAGATCTCACTCACAAACAAATGCGACCCCAAATAGAGCAGCCCGACCACGAGCTGGGGCATCAGTCGCGGTTGTCCGTTCTTTAACCGCCTGTCTGTCTGGCCTGTGTTTCATAGATAAAATTATTGTGTGGTTCTTGCTATGCTCCAGCAATTGTTTTTGTATGCATTTCACGTCGTTTAGCCCTAACTCAAAAAAAATATATATATATGTGTATGTACATGTGTGTTTATTATATATAAGTCCGATGGGGGCATCATAGAATTCACTGAAGCCAAAGGGAAAGAGTCAGGGGTTGCGTATTCTATACAATTCCATGTATGCTGTTTGCCCCTTTTGGCTTTGGTACCGGTTTCGCTTTTTGTTTTTGAAGGAATTTACATGAAAATGTATATTTTCCGGTTTCAATTATATGCAATCTGTATCTCTGTGAATGTGTGTGTGTGTCTATGTCTATTGGGGTCTCCCTTGCTTTTTGTCTAGTCTATTTCACGGTTGATTACGCTGTTGTCATCGTTTTGCCCGCTGCCCGATTAGCTGAATGCCTCACAAAAATGGGCGTGGCCAATAGCGATGCTGATGACAACAACTATAAATGCTAAAAACAATTCAATCATTTCAATTTTTATGGCAATCCAAATTGTTTGCTTGCCGTTCATTAACTAATTGCTCAATTTGAATAACTATAAAAAGTATTTGTATTTTGTATTTGTATTTTTTCTTTTTTCAAGTATAATTTGAAGCGCCTTAAATGGCCATTTATTTGATATAAATAATGATTTAATGATGATTTAAATATAAGCTTGTTATCTATCTAAAAAACTATTCCTAAAGGAAATCATTTTATTATCTAGTTGAATATGTAAACAACCTTTTACATCGTTTGCAGTTATTTAATTTATCAAATGGAATGTGTAAAGATTCTGAGGACATGTGCTATAACTAATGCTCGTTACACTACACTCAACTTGTTAGTAACATTACTCTTTGCCCCTTATGTAATCGTATTATGCAGTCAGTCCAATTATTCAATTAACTTGTGTAGGTGAACGACAAGAATACGAGGAGATATCTTAACGAGTTGATATGATGTCCAGGACGAAAGGAGATGCCAGAAGCAGGTCGGAATAAATACAGCAGACGGACGACAGCTGACTACAGTTTTTATTGCAAAGGCGATGGGTGGAACTGTCAGTGGGCTTGTGGGCGGGCGTGTGAGGGAGGGGCGTGTGCCACAAATCCAATAAACACGCCAACAAAATTGCAAATGTTGCAAGTAAACAATGCAGGAGGAGACGTAAGAGGGTGTGTCTTATGCTGGAACGCATACCATTCTCGCTCTCCCTCTCGCTCACATCTTGCACGTCCCGTCTCTTTCTCGTTCCATTTGGCTAGCTCTGTTACGTGTCTCAGTTGGCATTAGAACTTTTGTTTTTCGCAATGCAGTCGAAGGAAGCAGCTTTACGATTTTGACTGTCGCCTCGTTCATCACTGAAACTTTGTCGAATGTTTTATAGGAATTGCGGGGAAATTCATATTGAAAAGTAATGTCAATTTGATTGGCTACGAATCGAACTAGTTCGAATGAACACATACGTGACATTTTTGAAGTGATGAGCATTTGTTTACGCTAACTGCCAAGCCTAAGCAAAATGAAGTTTACTGGAACTAGTTCATTTAATAAGCTAAATTTGTAGAGTTCTTTAAGCAAAGTAATTTTTGACGTTAAAATACGTATAGAATGCGAGCTATTGGCCAAATATATCTATTTATTCCAGACAAACTCTTCTGGCTGCATTGCCAAATATATTTTCACCAAAAGCCGTGCATGCAAAGTTGAATAACGTTGCTCCCAAACAGTTCTGAATGGGGCTGGGGCCAACCTAAATAAATATGCACAGCGACATCGATTGAAAAGCGCAATAAACGCATTTATCAGCGCTTACTTTTTGTTGCCTTTCTGGCCAAAAACACAAACAAACCCACACACACACACACACAGACACACATGGGATGAATATCGATTGAGAACCCCTCCCAATAGCAGCTACAGTGATTATTCATTAAAACGAACTGTGGATTTGATGATTTGTAATTGATATACTGAAGTCATATAATAAACAAATATTTAAATTAATTTTGATTTTGATTTAAAAAACAAAACCTGACCTACCCTATAGGTAGGTCAAGAATATATCATTTATGCATATGATGAAATACGTCAAGAATATATTAAACTTTTATGGATAGATAGATAAACATATGGAGTAAAGTGGTTAAATTTGAATAGGGAAATATTAAGTCGAAAATGGATATTATGGAATTTGAGTGAATTGAATAAATACTATTATTAGTTTAAGCAAATCCATGTCTAATATTAATCAAATTTTATCCGCTATGTATCCCGGTTTTTCTTTAAGCCCGCAGCACGTTGTCGTTCCTCGTCTGCTTTATCAGTCGACATTCACAACTTTGTTTTGTGTTCCTGATTATGTTATACCATGGCCCACACCCACTTTCTTTGCTCTGCGCCCAAACTCTGGTTCCGTTTCGTTCCGTTCTGTATTTGTCAAGAAACTAACAGACTAACTAACAGTCAGGCATTTGTCACTTCCATATTGTATTTTTACTTTCTTTTTTTTTTTTGTCAACTTGAGACTTTGCATTTGCTTTGCATTTATTGCTTTATATTTGTTATTGTTGTGTGTGTGTGTGGTATAACACGCAAAAGGTCTTTGCACCTGCTCTTTGGGAAAGGAGGAGACAAGGTGAGAGGTAGCTGCAAAGTTCTTCATAATAAAAGCACTATGAAGGGGCCTCGTTCAGGCGTCTGAAACCACTCTTGGCCGGGCTCTTCATAGTTTTGTGCCAGAAGCTTTATGAGATATTTTACTGCACCAAATTGTTGCGCTGTTATTGTTGAATTAAAGTAATAATTAAAGTGTGGCATACCCTGTAAATTTTGGATATTATTAGGAATGCAATTAATACCTAATACCTAAATTCATATTTTTATAGGGTAGCGATGAATAAATAAATATATACATGGTATGCTTCATCGCCTAGATGAAGTTAAGAAAATTGAACTTTTTATCTGAAGAAAGCCTGAAATATAAAAAAATTAAACAAATTTAAATTTTAGGATATTTACAGGGTATCTTTTAGTCATCAAGCGTTCTATTCCTTGGGCTGTATTAAGTTTTTTTTTTTACACTACCAAAAATAATTCAAAGTCAACAGCTTTGCGTGCACAAAATATGGCCACAATTTAATGTTTTTTGGTCAGTTTTGTTTATATTTTCTTTTTGGTTTTTTATTGTTTCCATATTGTTTTATTCGCACATACATGTTTTTTATTTTGTGCAAATATATGTCAAGTGCATTGTTTGCATACTCGTTAGACAATAATTTATAGTGTTTGCTGTAACGTTTATTTAATTCTGCGATGCACTCTTTTCAGCTCTTTTTTTTTTTTAGTTCATTAACTGAACGTAATTAAAGCTCGACCGCGGTTTTTTTTTCGTTTTCAAAGGTTATACTTTAAAGGTCTCAATTTGGTGTGTTTGCCTAGCAAGGCTTTAACTCTTAAAGGCTGAACATAAAAGAGGAATTAGTAGAATTTTTCAAGTAAATAAATAGAAGAATTTAATAGAAGTCTTTATTCTTATCTTATAATTTTTTATAGAATTATAACATATTTGATCTACCATTAAATATTTATTTGAAGGTTTTTAGCTTTTTTTTTTTTTTTTTTTTTGGTTTTAGCTTAATTTTTTGTTTTGATTCTTTTTTAAGTAAAAAAAAAAAAATAAAAAAAAAAAAACTACTGAAAAAAAAAAAGAAAAATTGGCAACTAACTAAATTTAAATAAAAAAGTTCTGATTTTATTATCGACTGGTTTTCTAGTTAAATATTATGCTCTTGCTGTTGTTGTTGTTGTTGTTGTGGCTGTTGCTGTCCAGCCTATTCCACCCCCTCTGTCCAGTGGCTTGTTATACTCCCGTTCACTCTCTCTCGCACACACACACACACACACACACACACACACTCTCACATTTATTCTCTTTGGCTGGCGCTCTTTTCTTGTTCTATTGCTGTGTCTGTTTTTCGCCTTTTTTGTTGTTCGCCGCTTGTTCTTGATGTTGGCTTTGTGCGCGTTCTTTGTCGTCGTTTTGTTTTCTTTTTTGTCTCTCACGCATGTTTTTGGGGCCGGTTAGTTGTTCGTTCTCGCTCCCACACACGCACACCCATACGCACATACTCTCCATTTCTTTCGCTCTCGCATACTTGCTCTCTATGCTGCTGCTGTTGTTGTTGTTGTTGTCTCCTCACAGTCAAGGACAAGTTAATGAACGATTTTGTTTTATTTTTGCTGTTGTAATTCTTTTGAGCCGTTTTTCCTCTCAGGCAGGCTAGTAGCTATGTGTGGGGAAGGGGGGTAGGGGGGTGGGGGATGGGGCTACGTGGGGGGTGTACTCTTCCCAATTTTCTTCGCACATTTTGTTGACTCATTTTGGTTTGTCTTTCGATTTGTTGTTGTTCTTTTTTCTCTCTTTTTTTCTGCTGCTTATTCAGTTAAAAATTTGTTTTTCGTTTTATTTATGCAAAATATATATACATACGTATGTACATATATATTTTTTTAATATTCTTTTCTTGCCGATGGGCTGAATGAAAGGCGCTAAAAGTGCTAAAAAAGCTATTTTTCCAGACTATACCCTGTACTTTCATGAGCAAAATAAATTCTCTATTGGTTTTCGTTTAGCTGTAATTCTAAAAATATGCAAAGAATAGAAATTTAAGAAGACAAACATATAGAATATAAACAAATCATTTTTAATTTTTGTTCAAAATTTCCAATAGAAGCAGAATACGGCGTAGTTGAATATGAATTGGGAACTTTGTTGTTTTCATGTCACTTTTATCAATGACTTCTCTTTGGCATTCAATTTCTGTTGTACTTTACAGAATGAGTCTATCGATATTACTCCTTAAAATAGTTAGGGTATCTTGCAGTTGAGAGCTTTTGATAATATTATTCTCTGTTGTCATTTTTGCTGCATTTTGCTATAGCTTTACTTTGTTTTCATTTATTTGTCTTTTGCTAAGCGCCGCAGTTTTATTTATTGTTCTATTTTGGCTTAAAAAAATAATTAAAATTGTGTGTTTTTTTTTCCGATTTATATTGGATAAAAATATTTCAACTTTAATTCAATATTTGCGTGGGTGTGGAACAGTTATCTCTGAAGCTGACCCACATTGCGCATATGCTTGGTAAACGTTGTAGCTTTTTTTTTTTTTGTATTTTATTATTATTATGAAATGTGTTTAGTTGCGTTAAAATATTATTGTTTATTAACACCTTTTGCAGCTCATTTTTATTTTGTTGCTTTTGTTATTGAAACAGTCGGCGAGACTGGCGAGCCCAGTTGGCTAAAATAATAATTTGTTGTTTGTTGGCGCTTTCACACTTTTCAAGTCGAACAGTTAATATTATGTTTTGAATACCCTAGAAAAATGGATGAAAGAAAAGGTTAAGTTCAAAATTGTTGTGCGAGTTCATAAGAGAGTAGTGCGCATTCGTTGGCAGTACAACTTTATTTTTTTTTGTTACCATTGAGCCGCTTTTTGCATCGCTTGAGTTTTAGTTTTGGCCTATGCAAATATTGTCTAACAAACAATTTGTGCGCTTTGCTTGTGTGTGCGTGTGTCGCTAGAGTTTGTCTTTTGTCACTTTTGTAACGGTTGACAATTTATAGCGCAAGGTTGTCATTGCCCACTTAGAAAGGTAGAGAGAGTTTCCATCAACCCTGAAATAGTTTGCATTGCCATACGATATATGTTTTGATGTGAAATTGGATAGGGTTTAACCTCTTGTACCGTGTGCATACCACAGAAGTGCAAGAATAATAATAATTTGGGCAACGAGATGCCGGCTTAAGAGAGATGTAAATTTGATTTCGAATAAACATGAATGTAGTTTAGAAATAAATCTTTAAAGAGACTATAATATTGAAATGAAATGTTAACAACCTTATTTAACGTCTTCATATAGATTAAATTAACATATTTTGCTATGGGTTTCTAATATTGAATTCATAGTAAACATATTAATAAAATACAATTTAATTACATTTAATTTGCATTTCGCACTCGAATTTCAGTTTGAGTAAGGCGTGTGGGATGAGTCCAATGAAAATTGGAATGAAACGAGAGTTTCCAGCTCCGTTTCAGCAATCGCTCTTAAGCAGTAGATCAAAGAGAGGGGCGAAGGGTTGTAGGCTCCGTGTCCTTGCCTCGTGTAGCAGTATTTATGAGACGCGCGGCTCAACAGTTGCCGTGTATATACATATGTACATGTGTGTGATGGGCTTATTAAATATTTAAAATGATGCTGCCATATATGGGGCATAAATACACTGGCAACTGTGGCACGTGCCGCGCGTGTCGCGTTGACGCATTATGACAACGCAAATGCCATGGGAAAAAAAAAAAACGAAATAAATTGAAACAATAATAAAAACCCGTGTGGCATGAAAGTTAATTAGGTACATTTTCACGAGGCTGCAACACATGCCTCAGATCCCAGGGCGGTGGAGCCTGGGGGCACCAAGAGATTGTGTGGATGTGCAGTAGCAGATATCAGTGCCACGATATGATTTCGAGCTATTTGATATGTAAAAGGCTATATATAAATTCAGTCACATGCTTATCGTTGAATAATATTTCTCTCTCTATCTATCTATCTCCTTCACAATAGTTCTGTCTCTGTCTGTCTCTTAGTTGTTATATATGTAGTGCAACCTCTATTATGTTGCAGCACACAGACTATGTTGCTACAAATGGCTTTGAGTTGCGGCAACTGCTTGACTGATGAAGCCAACTCGTCAACGGTTCTCTCTGCTCTCTCGCTGTCCCTCTCTGTTTGATGTTGCCCTCTCAATCGCACTGTCCACTTGCAGTGCTGTCAGTTTGTCAATGCCTCCGTGCAAAGCTTCTCATAAGTTGTCGCTTGATTTACAGCTGAGCAATGTAACTATCTACCGTCTGCTGGCTTTGGTCTGGTCTCTGTCTCTGTCTTTGATGTGCTTCTGATTCACTGCGTCCGCCTTTCAGGGTGACGCCAGCCGCTTGACGTTTGGCTCCCATATGATTTATATCTCTCTAAGGCGAATGACGCCCTGTGGGGTCAGTGGCCCAAACGGTCTAACTGTGGAACTACAGTGCACAAGAATGAGGTCTGCGACTAGATAAATGCTTGTTGGTATTTAAGCATTACGTAGCTTCTGTACGTTAATTAATAGTATTAGCAGTGTATTTTTACTTAACTTACTTGAATGAACAGTGCCATTCGAATAGTTAGTTCTCTAGACAATCAACGATAAACGAACATAAAACTGTTTACATCTACGTACGTTCCATTTACGTAATAACGTAACGTAGCGAAAAATAATGTAATCACAACCAGGTCTCTTAATGATCAGCGAACTTCAAACGTTTTAAAACTACGTATGCTCCATTTACGTAATTACGTAAGGCATATAAAGAGAAAAATAATAAAATCACACCCAGGCTTAAAGTTCTGCAAACTTGAAGAGTTTTAAACCTACTTATGTTCCATTTACGTAATTACGTAAGGCATACATAGCGGAATATAATAGAATCGCATCCAGGTCTCTTAAAGATCAACGAACCTCAAACGCTTTGAAGTTACGTATGTTCTATTTACGTAATTACGTAAGGCATATATAGAGAAAACTAACAAAACCACATCCAGGCTTAAAGTTCTGCGAACTTGAAGAGTTTTAAGGCTACTTATGTTGCATTTACTTAATTACGTAAGGCATACATAGCTAAATATAATAAAATCGCATCCAGGCTTAAAGTTCTGCGAACTTGAAGCGTTTTAAAGCTAAACATGTTCCATTTACGTAATTACGTAAGGCATGCAAAGCGGAATATAATATAATCGCATCCAGGTCTCTTAAAGATCAGCGAACGTCAAGCGTTTTAAAGCTACGTATGTTCCATTTACGTAATTACGTAAGGCATGTACAGAGAAAAACAATCAAATCACATCGAAGGTTAAAGTTCTGCGAACTTGAAGGGTTTTAAAGCTACGTATGTTCCATTTACGTAATTACGTAAGGGATACATGGCGAAATATAATAGAATCGCATCCGGGTCTCTTAAAGATCAACGAACCTTAAACGCTTTAAAGCTTCGTATGTTCCATTTACGTAATTACGTAAGGCATGTACAGAGAAAAACAATAAAATCACATCGAAGGTTAAAGTTCTGCGAACTTGAAGGGTTTTAAGGCTACGTTTGTTCCATTTACGTAATTACGTAAGGCATATATAGAGAAAACTAACGAAACCACATCCAGGCTTAAAGTTCTGCGAACTTGAAGAGTTTTAAGGCTACTTATGTTGCATTTACTTAATTACGTAAGGCATACATAGCTAAATATAATAAAATCGCATCCAGGCTTAAAGTTCTGCGAACTTCAAGCGTTTTAAAGCTACGTATGTTCCATTTACGTAATTACGTAAGGGATACATGGCGAAATATAATAGAATCGCATCCAGGTCTCTTAAAAATCAACGAACCTCAAACGCTTTGAAGCTACGTATGTTCCATTTACGTAATTACGTAAGGCATATATAGAGAAAACTAACAAAACCACACCCAGGCTTAAAGTTCTGCGAACTTGAAGAGTTTTAAACCTACTTATGTTCCATTTACGTAATTACGTAAGGCATACATAGCGAAATATCTCTCTTTTCTTAAAGATCACCGAACGTCAAGTGTTTTAAAGCTACGTATGTTCCATTTACGCAATTACGTAAAATAATAAAATCACATCCAGGTACCATAACGATCTGCGAATTTTAAGCGTTTCAAAGCCACGTGTTCCATTTACGTAATTACGTAAGGCATGCATAGCTAAAAATAATAAAATTATATCCAGTTCTCTTAATGATAAACGAACTTCAAACGCTTTGAGCCTACATACATATGTTTCATTATGTAATGCATACATAGCGAAATATATTAAGATCATATCCAGTTGTTCTCTTAATACTCAAAGAATTTCAAACGCTTTAAATGCTGCGTATGCTCCAATTACGTAAAGCTTTTTCTCTTTATGTTTTAATTGTGTAACTCTTTTAATTTTCGTGCCTAACGGAATTTTTTATTAACGAAAGTATTAGTTACGTCAGGTGTCCTAAATGAATGGAAATTTCTATAAACAAATCAATTAAATATTTGATGCTTTAACTTTAGAAAAGCAAAAGCCAGCTAAAAAAGAGATTTTTCTGATATTTAATGCATATTTCTGCAGTTGAACTTGCGTCCAGTTGCAATATAAAATAGTTACGTAATGAACTGTGATTTCGCAAAGCAAGGCAATTGTCACGTAGTTTTCATTAAAAATCCAACTGCAGCTAATTTGATTTCATTAGCAATGCTGCTTGCACAGCAGCCTGTTGGAATGTGCAGGATGTGGCTGGGGCTGGGGGTGGGCGAGTGGACATTGCCAGGATTGATGAGGGGCGAGGTTTGCATTAAAGTTGAGGATTATAAAAACTTTGCTGTGATGGACGTAACGGGGATTTAGTGTGGAATTAGGTGTAAAAGCTGAGAAAAACTTATCAGCCATGCCAGCAGTCGGTGCGGCGGCAAAGGACACGCTTCAACAGGAAACTGACTGCCTCCGCTATGACAGTGGGGGAGGCGGGGCAGAGCGGGCATGCTGTAGAATGAATTATTGATTTTGTTAATAATTCAATTGCATCAGGCAAATGCAAAAACTTTGCTGCTCTCCTGCCTCTGATTCGTTTATGTTGTAGAAAAACTTTGCTCATGGACTTTGCGGTTTGCCTTATAGCTTACTCACTCTCTCTTTCTGTCTCGCTCTTGCAGATAACCACATCGACAGCCAAGAAGCTGTGGGAGAAATCGGATGGCAAGAGCGGCGCTACAGCTGGCGGTCCACTCAATCCACTGCAAATTCCCGGCGTCGGGGATCACTCGTCCGTATGGAAAGATCACACATGGTCCACACAGGGCGAGAATATATTGGCACCGCCAAGGCCGCGTGGTTATCCACATGCCGGCGCTTCAGATAACTCAAACAGCGGCAATGCGGGCATTCTGAGGTGAGTTGACTAATAACTATTAAATTATACATATATAAATAAATATATATCTAATCAATTTGCATATCTCTTGCTGCTGCTTAGCCCCCGCGATTCATGCGTTAAGATGGTTGAATATGTTCTGGGCGGCTCACCCACCAACAAGGAGAGCCCCTTGTCCAGCTTGGAGCCGCGAATGCGCAATTTGAAATTTGACGACAATGATAAGGTAAGCTGAGAGAGCAAACAATGGAGAGATATGATTGTATATAATATGTAACTCTTCTTACAGTCACACGATGATAAGGAGAAGGCAAACTCGCCGTTTGATACAAACGGGCTAAAGAAGGACGACCAAGTCACAAACACAAATGGAGTCGTCAATGGCATTGATGATGACAAGGGATTCAAGTGAGTAGCACAGACTCCGTTGCAAGCTGAACCAGATCAAATCAGACTGATCAACTTTTCTACTGTCTGTCTGTCTCATTGTCTAGTTCAAGTCTGGCCAATGGCATTGACATTAGAACGGCTAGGCTGTAGGCCTAAGCCATGGCCAGAAACTGGTTTCTTCAAGGTCCGCAACAAGACACGTTCTTGTATAGCGTGCAAGCGAGCAGGGGCAACCGGGAGCACTCGAGTTGCGTCAGTTGCAAGTTGCAAGTGAAGTTATGTTTGACTTGCGGCAGAGAGCGGGGCTTATTAACAAATGAGAAATGTTGGAGATAAACCTGACTTAAATTAATTTCTCTTAGTGGAGACAGAAAAAATTATAGAAATCTGTTGATAATCTATTTAAATATTTATTATTTTGGCATAAGTAAATATTTATTATTTTGGCATAAGTTTTTATATTTGCTATAAAATTTTCCTTTATTAATTTTCTAGTTTGCTATTTAGCAATTTGTACTCGACTATATGTAGCATGTTAAGCTCTAAATCTAGATTTTTCTGTCGAGGTTCTGGTCTAGATGGGGAATTATGAGTTATTGGCGTCTTCGTTTCTAGCGGAGTTCTCCATCTGGTGTATTAGAATGGGATGTATAGTTTCTTTGTTTATTTATTGTGTCTTCGAGCGAGATCTAGTTCAGTGTAACACTCGGTACAGCTGAGAGTTCTGAGGTCTGAGTTAGTCCTTGTATTTTGTATATAGTAGGTAGGATAGGACAAATGGCAATATTTGTTGTTAGAAGTAGATCTTAATAGGCTGTAGGCATGCGAGTAAATAAGAGAAAATTTGTTCAAAGATCCTTATAAAAATTGCATTACGAAGTACTTTAGAGATATTTTAATAGACATTCATAATATAAATATTTTAATAGACATTTATTAACAATTGTTTAGAGCTATATTTCTTGATTTTAAAATGGGTACCTTCATTTTTTTAAACTAAGAATTCATTCATTCATTAAAGAGTATTCTCGCTTCAATTTTTTATTCATTAAAAATGTAGTTAAAATATCAATGAACTGCAAACGCGGTCAATAGTTTGCAGTAGATATTTCTTATGTCTGTATGTGTAGATTCGGCAAAGTTAACATTTTTCCCCCAATTGTCAGTTAAGATTCGTTGAGTCAACAATAAAACACCCACTCTGTCAAATGCTGCCCACTTGGCCCACATTTTTATTTTTTATTTTTTTCTGTTGCTGCTGAATTTTTATCGCTTTGGCTGTAATTATTTTCCTCGTCTTTTCTGTCTTTCTGTCCTCTTGTTGTGGAGCTCGCATATCGAAAGATGATTCAGTTTTTTTTTTTATTGTCAAGTGTTTTATATGTCTAGAGGTTGGGTCTTTCGAAGCACTTTCTATATGAACTGCAACGACATGAGGATGCCCAAGTTTATTGCGAAATATAAAATGTCTTTAAGTGTGCGCAGTAGTTGGCAGTTGGAATATATGATATATGACAGCTATTATTAATGTTCTAGAGTTATTTGTTATAAAATATTTCAGTTTGATTAAGTGCTTATTGTATAAAACTACTTTATAGGAAAATCCGTTTAGAGCTGAGTTCCTTATTTCTCTTATATCCTTCAATTCCTTATGTTTGACTGTCTCTGATTCGACTTCTGCTTCTCACTGGGTTTATCTAATTCTTCTTAATATTTGTCTTTCTTTATTCATATCCTACACTGCTGTAATAAGTCTCTTTATTATTTATCCCGTTTTCAGATCTTCATAATCTGAATTTTTCTCAATGTCGGTCTCTATGTCTGCATTTCTCTCTCTCTCTCGCGCTCTTTTCGATATTAGCTCTTCCTGTGTGCATCTTTCACTCCTTATCTTAGTCTTGCTCAATTTTAGTTTCTATCAATCTTAATCTATCTCCATATAAGTCTCTCTGTGTACCCTTCTCTCTCTCTTTCTGTCTATCTACGCCTCTTTCTTTCCTATCTCTCCCTCTCTCTCTCTCTCTCTCTCTCTCGCTCTCTATCTCTATTTCTCTCCCTTTTTATTCTCTCTACTATCTGTGTCAATAAGTCTTCATATTCTGTCTCTCTCTCTGTTTACCTATGCTATATACGATACATTGCTATTTCTCTCTCTCTCTCTCTCTCTCTCTCTCTCTCTCTCTCTGAGTCGATAAGTCTTCATATTCTGTCTCTCTCTATTTACCTATACTATATACGATGCATCGCTCTTTCTCTCTTAATCTCTCTGTCTCTCTCTTTCTGTCCCCCCTCGGCTGCAGAGCAAACACAATTCGCTTTCATTGTAATCATATTTCAGTTGTCGCTTACAAAACACGCACTGCCTAAAACCTGAGGCCTTTTAAAGTTTTCTGGCCATTTGCAGAGCTTAGCCAGACCGAACAAATAATAAAAACCAGTCGTAGTCGTGTCTTCGGACTGTTGTTGTTGCTGTTGTAGTTGCTGTTGTTGGTTTTGTTGTTCTTATTGTGTGCTCTGCTCTGGTCTGCCGGTTTTCTCTTTCAATTGGTGTTGTTGTATTTGTTGTTTTGCAATTTCATTGCCGGTGTCGGCGGCGCAGCCAAAACGTGTTTCAATGCCAAACGTAATAACGGTTATGATGTAAGTAATCAACAGCAAGCAGCAACTACAACAACAACAACAACAACAGCAACAACATGATTCAGATAGCAACAAATTTTTAGCTCCATTGAGCTGTTTTGGTATAGCATTTTGTTCGATTAGTTTGCGTTTATGTTTGCTTTTGTTGCCGCCTCGGGTTTCGCTTTATTTTTTTATATTTCAATTTTTTTTTATGTACAAAATTTATTTTTGTTAAGTTATTTTTTTTTTTTTTTTTTTTTTTTTGGTTTTTGGCTCACGTTTTGTGCGGCGCACACTGAAATTCAGTTGCGAAAATTTGAAACACGGCTGAAAATTGTGGCAACAGCCCCAACTTTGGGCTGGGGGCTTGAGTTCGAGTTTTCAAGCTGTTGGCGTTTGTGGTTTCAGTTACTACACCTGAGCACCTGTCCGGCGACCTACTCTCGACACAGACATGGCCAGCAGCAACAGATTGTGTTGCTGTTGTTGTAGTTGTAGTTGTCTGCCTGCTAACTTGGTCAACTTGCGCTCTGCTGACCTTTTTATTTAGTTTTAACGGCAGCGCACTTTCTTTTTGGCTGCCGTTGAAAGTGAAAAATTTCGTTTTTCTTTCATTCATTTTTGTTGTTGTTGTGCCTATTGCATAAGCGAGATTAGAATATGAGATTAGAATATTTTTGACCCGCATTCAGAAACGGAATGACCAAACGTTGACCAAGGGAACTGACCTGGCTCAAGTTGATGGAGGAAAGCTGGTGGGGCAGGCGGGGCTTTTGACCATTTGCCAGGCTGTGTAAATGGAATCCCTTAACGAATGCATAAAGCTTGTGCTGTGTGGGATTCAATAAATTTTGGTAGAAATATAAAAGCTCAGCTCTATTTGAGTAATTTTTTTTTTTGCATACAAAACATTTGTAAATATTTATTTATAAAAATTTACACTAAATTAGGTTTATTTCACAAAATAACAAAATCATAAAAATATAAATTTACATATTTTTTTTACCCTCTAAATAAAAGTTTTTTTTTTTTTTTTTTTTTCTAAATACGTAAAGTTTTCCCAATTTGAGGCTAGATTTATATTTAATAATATTTAAACTTCAAAATAGTTGCTAAATTTCACTCAACTACATTCAATTAATTAAAATTGATTGATTGTACTTAAAACAAGTAAGAAAACTCTAGTCGAGAGTGCTCGACTAGATACTACCCTGAA
>NW_022046059.1:0-72571 GCF_001654015.2 Drosophila navojoa | reverse complement strand
TATATATGTATATATATATATATATATATATATATATATATATATATATATATATATATGTATATATATATATATATATATATATATATATATATATTTCTTTGGCCCTCGAGCGTTTTGTGGACGCCCAAAAGTTTGCCATTTAATTTTTCTGGCTCGATTACACTTGAACGCCTACCAGCTGCCCACAGTTCCTAATTTATGATGCAGTGAAAGTGCCCAGAAAAGCAAATCGATGATTTAAGCCAACTGTTCGCATAAGGCGAGTTTTAAATTTGCTGACATAAGCAGCTTATAAAGTCATTCCCCATATTTTATCGTAAGTAGAGCGCCATTAAGAAGAAGTTGAAAATAATGGGAAAGTGGACAAGTTATGCTCAAAACCTATCTAGTATTGTATGTCTGATTTTTCTGACCTCATTCAGTCGAGAATTTGTTATTATTAATTGATAAAAAAAGAAGAGGTAAATGAGTAAAATTATAGATTAATTTTTACTTATATAATACCGCTTAGATTTACTATCGCCAATCAAATTGGCAGCTCTGATGTGACCTGAATTGATATATCATAAACAGAAATATATATATAGCCAAATAAATTTACCAACTCACCAAGTTGACAGTCCCAACGTTATATAGTGCCCCTCAATAAGTTCAGAATTCGAACGGTGCCAACCCGCTGGAGCTTCTGGTCTTACAGTCATTGCCTACTTATGAGCTAATCAAGCCTTGGTATCGCAACCCGCCATGAATAGAAAAGAAAAACTCGGCAACTTAATTTGATTAATTGCGTCATGTGGAGCAATGCCGTCAAATGATTTCACACCATGGAGCTACACTGCCTCAAACTTTGCCTGCTGCTGCTGCCGCCGTCGTCGCTCTGGCCCCCTCTGCCGTACCTTGCTCACTTGTCCTTTGCATGTCTGGCAGCGCCTGCCCAGCCCCCTGAGTGCGATAAGTGCGCCCGGGGTGTTGTATTACATGACAACGCCTGGCCATGAAATTTACGACGTAGTTTTTTCTAATTTTTCTATTTAATTAGCACACACCAACACTCACACACATACACTCACACACACATAGGAGTACTTATTGCTGGGTTGGGAACGTCACAAAGAAATATCCTGTCAATATGGCAGAACTTTGGACTGCATATTGAGGGTTGTTCCGCACACTTTCCGGACGGCGAGACAAATGAATCGACCGTCTGACAAACTGTTGCCATTTGCTGGCCGTCGCTTAATGATGTCAGCATGTTAATTAAAGCCAAATTATTTACTAAAGTTACCCAAAAGACATGAAAAAGGGTCCAAATGACCTCTCCCTTGATCAGCCCCGGCCACTTGTCTCTTCTCTCTCTCTCTCTCTCTCTCTCTCTCTCTCTCTCTCTCTCTCTTTCTCTCTCTCTCTCTCTCTCTCTCTCCCTCTTCTAGCACCCTCTCTCGCTCTGTTGGGCTGGCGAGGTGTTAAGTTGTATTCGGTTTTGGCTCAAATGCTCTTTTAAAGTTCCTAAGTGTTGGGTATATTATGATTCGGTCTATACATTCAAGAGATCGTTTACTTGAATTTATTATTCAATTTGTATTTCTTTTGTATTTTCCCATTTTAACGAATCTTCAAATAAGTATATATCTTATTATTAGATCTTATGTTATTAAAAGACTTGTTAAACAACTTTTTTAAACCAAGAGAGAGACAAATTTTCATTAGTAAACGAATTGAGTTAAAAGAACTGAGAACTAAGGTTCTCTTGGCTCCTGAGGGTTGCTACTGATGGTAAATATTATATATCTAACAACACACACATACATATCCATACATATACAAAATTTCTTTTTTTTCTTTTTATACATAGATATTTTTGCCTCTGGTTTACAACAACTTTTTCATTAATAGTTAACAAGCTTGATAATTAAGCAGCCAGACGCAAGAACTTGCCTGGGTTTTCCTTCCTTCCTGTCTTTCTGCTACTTTCTGGTCATTCTCATCTTCTTGCTTTTTGTGTTGTTGCTTCTCCCTTGGCAATTTCTTGACAACTTTTTACAATCGCCGTCTCGCTCACTCGCTGCTCATAAAGTAGTTTCTTTTCGTTTCTTCGTTGTTGCCCACTTTCTCAGTCTGTCAATGACTTGGCTCTTGGTTCTTGTTAGCCATTTGTTTGTTTGTTTCGGGGCGGTGTCATGAGATTTCTTAAGCAGTTACAAAGCACGACTCACCTTTCAGCTGCAGACATGGCAGCCGCAATTGTTGTTGCTCATTTTCCGAGCCACTTGACTCGGCGCTTTTCACTTTGATAAGTTGCGACAGATCTGTCGCAGAAATGTATATTCAAATTATGTAAAAGAATATTATATTCCATTGTCGGATTGCAGGCTTTAGGAGAAAATCATAGTCGGTACGCTAGATGGCGCCACTGAGTCGTAAATTTAAATTGACTCATTAGCAAACGGTTAACCACAACAACCCGAAGCAAAGGAAATTGTCGCACGTCTACAGCTATATCTTTGCTCGCCAGCTTAACAAATTTGTTGCCCTTTTGCGTGTGGGCGGGGCCAGCTCCGTTCCAATTTGTTGACCCCCTTTTCACGCTGCTGCGGTTAACTGTGAGCTGTATGTGTGTGTGTGTGTGTGTGTTACTCATTTGTTGGTCAGCCAGCTTAACTGAAACTAAAAGCATGTAAAGTACTGACAGAAAAAAGCCACAGGATTTGGCTTAAAAGGGAATTCCCACTGCATCTTGGGTGTGTGCGTGAGTGTGCGAAAAGCGCTTATATGGTTGCTTAAAATGTGTATGCCAAAGTTTTTCATTGAATTTTAGATAGAAGCGACACACAGCAAAGATTGCATGCCACACACACACAGAGAGACACATATACATAACCACATAGCTAGACAGTTGATAAAATGTTGACAGTTTTTGGGTGAGTTGTTGTTGAGCCGGGGAATGCTATTTGAAAGTTGGAAAAGGCAAAGGCAAAGGCAAAGCCAAAGGCAAAAGTTAAAAGCGTTTGGAGAAGTTGGCATTTGTAAAGGCGAGAAATCAATACTTGGTCTTGAGTGTGAATAGATCCTAATTGTATTAACTTGAAATATGCACTTGAGACACTTTGAGTAGAAACCTCAAACGTTTATCACGTCTCAAGGCTGATCTTTCGTTTAAATATTCCAAATTATTTAACTAATTTAAATAGCTTGGCAATTTATTTTAATTTTTTAATATTATATATACAAAAATTAAAAAAAAACCTTTTCTTGTCAATCGGTAATTTGAGTTTCGATAAAATCGCGATAGGTCGAAAACAAAAACTTTGTTCCTTAAAAAATCGTTCTCAATAGTTTGGACTTTTGTGTAAATCGAATTATCGGAACTCGACTGTATTTTCTGTCAATTTGCTCTATGGTTTTAGTATTTTAAGTATTTTTGATACTTATTTGGCATTTAATCTGTTAACGTCAACAAATTGTGCTAATTAGGCCCACAAAAGTCATTCGATGTGGCCAACAGTGGCCCAATTGTTGTGCGAACTGCAAAATCCAAATCAACATGCGAGCGCTAATAAAACCTGAACGGAAGGCAGAAAAAACAATCAGGCCGAATACTAATTGCATAGTTTTGTGCGCGGCCAGCGTTGCCATATCTCTGCTCTAGATTCACGCGCACGCCCCCTGCCCTTCTCTCATATTGTAAATAATTAATGCCGGCTCTAGGCAATCAACGTCCGTTGCATTCAGTTGTCAAGCGACTTCATTTACTGGATATATTCATTCTTTTTTTTTTTTTTTTTTTTTTTTTTGCGCTTTTTATGTGTGTCGCTTGGCGTATTTCATGTTTAACTGGGCGTGGCGTTGCCCATAAAAACTGGTGACAGCCGGTCATAGATTGCAGTGCAATGGAAGCCGACGCTCCCACGCTCTCCAAGATATATGACAGGCTGATGGTTCAGCTACATTTGACAGTAGTGCGGTGCATATCGGCTGTTCCCGCCGGCTAGCCTTTGCCTGTCTTCCAGCTCAGTGCATTTTAATGGCGTTGCCATATTCTTCAATGCACCGGTGCACTGGCAACACCCCTGGCATACGTGTATAAGTATATACGTATATGTATATATGTATATGTATATGTATGTATGTATATTCCTTGCTTTTATACAACATTTCGCTTCAGTTACGCCCCCCTCCCACGCACCCGCTTCTCGCATGTGACATGCAATCAACTATCGCCAAATTTGCGGGCACACTCTATATCGCTATCATATCGCCCCGCTACCTCTACGCCCATTCCCAGCTAGGCAACGTATCACGCCCTCTATACTTACGCTACATTTAGCCAGAATTTGTGTCTGTTAATAGTTTTTGTTATTCTATGGAATGAAGGAATAAAAACTAAAACTTGGCGCTATGAAAAGTGATATTTAATGGTTTTTATGGCTTTCGTGATGTATGACAACAACAACAACAACAGCAACAGTGATGATCATAATCTAAGCAATTGATAGAGTTCCAGTCATGGATGTGGCGCACGCTACTCGAGTTTGAAATCGGAGTCACAGTTTTCCCTGTTTTGTTGTGTGTGGATGGGAAAACGGTTTTTCTTTATTTTGTTTTTTATTTGATTTCCAATTCAACCTTGCGTTGGCATTGATTGCAAAAAAAAAACACTTTGAAATACAATTTGCTGTGTGTTGTTTATTCTTGGAAATACTCTCAGTTTATTTGGGGTATATTGATTTTGTAAATGGTTTTGAGTGGCAAGTGAAGTTGAGATAATGCGAAACTTAGAGTTCCTATAAAGTATGAAGAAATTTTAAATTTGAAATAAAATTCATAAATAGATTTCGGAGTTTTATATAATATAGTGTGTGTAAATCCAAGACTAGCTATAATTTTATTTATTTTCTATGTTATTTTTCTTCTCTACTTTGCTGCTGTTATTGATTTTTGTTTTTGCACTTTAATTTCTTTTTGTTTTTGTTTTTTGCTTTTGTTAATTCGAATTTGTTATAAACACGTTGCGCTCCATTGAGGCGTGAAAAGCTGGCGCAATGCCCGTAAATTAGCCAATGCGCTTGCACAATCAAACACAATTGAAGCACCACACGTAACGCCAGTTGCAAGCGAACTTGTTGTTTCCTTTGTTATGTCCAAAAATCATTTTTTTTTTTATTTTTTAGTTGGTTTTACATAAAAGTTAATTAGAATTGCGGCTTTTCGCGCCCAGAGGCCAAAACCAAGTTGGGCTTACAATATGTTCAAGGACTAACAATTAATTAGGCCTATGGTCAGGCATTTTATTGCAGCTTTTGTTGTCAGCTTCTGTTTACAAAGAATAATCATCATTAGCTGCGCTTTTGTCTCTGTGTGTGTGTGTGTGTATGTGTGTGTGAGCCCTTAAAGTGCATTGAGCAGGCGGCTTTGCTAATTTTCGCTATTCAAAATGGCCGCCGCCGCATAATTGTGTGTACTTTGTGTGGGTATTAGATGAAGATGCGACATCTATTCAGCAGCAGCGTGTTTTGCATCTCATTATTAAGATGGGACTGGGCCCACTGCAAGGCTGCCCACGCTCGATTCCTTTGCCGCATGAACCCCTTAAGACTGTTTTGCGTACCTTCACGCTGTGCATTTCGCACAATGAGCGCTCGTTAAATGAGTGCCTGGCGCCTGGCCATTCATAATGCCCTACAAATGGAGTATTACGAGTGCTTTACAAGAAAATGTTTATGCTTTGGCGACATTTCTGCTGAAAGGCGATTATGTGAGTATATATGGAAGAATATTAACAAGTATGAAAGCACTCATCGGCAGTGACTATAAAGACTATAAAGCGCACCCGGATGCGTTTCCTTTATACGGTCGAAAATTGATTAATCTTAGCACTTGAAAAAAATTCGTTCTCGATAATTCTCGATAGTTTGAATGTCTGTATAAATCGAAAAAAGAAAACCGGTCGCCTTACCATATCGAATTATTGAAACTCGACCTCAGATATATGAGAATATATATGTCAAGGCTAGATAGATTCAGCTTACTTACATGTACATCTACTCATAGAGTATTCAATTTCCTTTAAACTTACATCAATGTTTAAAAATCCCGTACACTTTTCATATGAAATGGCTGCACCTTCTGTTCCGCTTTCTTTTGTTTTCGGAAAATGCATTCGCATTTTGTGAACCCTTTTTGTGCGAGTGTAGGTGTGGAAAAGGGCTTATGTTTGAATGCCGAGTGCCTGGGAATTTCATGCATCAAGACGCATGCAGCTGCTATTTAGACTGGCGGCTGTCATTGTGCGCCGTTCCCTTGCCTCTCTCTGCGCTTCTCATTTCTAGTTGTTCGCTCTGATTGACGTTTGTCAATCTAAAATGATGTGACTGGCACTCTCTATTGTTTTCGCATAGACTCGGCTTCCGAGCGAAGCCCTTGGAATATTTCTAATTAGACTGAGAGTTGCCGCAGCTCATGGCTCATGGTTGTCAGCCATTTCTGGCCACTAATTGACAGCTCAATCAACGCAACAGAATTATTCAGTTAAATTGTACAGTTGTTGCTTCCTGATTGACAGCAATGCAACAGGGTATAGAGAGTTGATATCATTGCTAAGGGTAACCGATGTGTGCAGCTGCGATTCCTTTATATCATCTCTCAAGTTTGTTTTCTCTGCTGTGCACCTTTCACACTTGACACCTGCCCAGAAGAGTGTGTTGTGTTTTTTGGTTGCTTTACGACATAATTACATTTTAATTCCCACAGACAACAAGAGCAAATAACACGACGGCAAACACCAACTGCTCTGTGCAATAATAATATAAACTTTGTCAAACTTTGACAACACACACACACACACACACACACACACACAAACACACAGAATACACCGCTAAAAATCTGCATGAATTATAATTATATTTTTCATTAAAATTCACCTTGAGCTCTTGTGCGCCCAAGTTTTAACTTTTGCCCAGATTTGATGGTAAAACGCAACGCGTTCCCCCAAAACTTGCGGCATTGTGTCGCCATCTGGCGGCGGTGGCGGCAACAACTTGATTTACTTATTTTTGATCACCTTCAACAATTTTAATGAGCTGCAATTCAAATGTAAAGCACCAAACATTTCTGCGTGTATATTAATTGAATTTTGAGGCTTTTAATTAAGATGAAGATGGCGAAAAATTCAATTGAATGAGCTGTTGGGGCACAGACTAGCGAGGTAGGCGGCTCAGTGTTGTGATGAGGGGGGTGTGGGTTGACTGCTACAGGTGAGGCATGAAACTGGAGAGACCGACACGATAAAGTTTTGCAAAACTACAAATTTAATTTAACTTTGATATTCTTTGTTCTCCAGTGACTGCCATCATATCATTTCGAACTTTTAAGTTGAGCATGACGACGACGACGATGATGATGTTGATAATGATGATGTTGTTGCTGATAATGATGATGATGATGCTGGCTGTTGCATTTTCATGCCGCAGCTCATGATTACGCCATAGCTACAGTAGTACTCAGTCGTATAGCTTTTCTACCTTTCTCTTTTGATGTATTATTGTACTGTGCGCGTGTTTTATTTTTATTGGCTTACGTTTATCTTTGAAAAGTTTTCTTTAGAGTTGCTTAGCGTTCGTCAGTGCTCAAGTTGGATAGCTGATATTTTGGGCTGCACTTGAATCATATGCAGCTTGACAGGTTTTCAGTTAATTTGGGATTGTGGCTGATAGATTTCTCCTTTGTTTCGTATAGATGTTAGATGATAAAAAAGCTTGATTTCTGTAATGATTCATTCTCTTTCATTGACTTTAAGGCTCTCTAAGTTCAAGACGTTTACTGTGCTATTCATAATATTTGCCCATTTCATTGGCTTGGAAGGACATCTGAAAAATATCATAATTAATTTGTATTTTTTAAAATTTATTTATTATTTTTTAATTTTTATTATTTAAATTTTTTTTATTTTATTTTTATTTATTTATTTTTAAAATTTTTTTATATTTTTATTTATTTATTTTTTTTTTATTTTTATTTATTTTTTTTTTTTTTATTTATTTATCATTATTATTTTTTATTTATTTATTATTATTATTTATTATTATTATTTTTTATTTATTTATTATTATTATTTTTTTTATTATATATTTTTTTTTATTATTTTTTTTATTATATATATTTTTTTTTATTATATATATATATTTTTTTATTTTTATTTTTTCATAAATAGCCTTTTAAACTTTCGTGTATTTTTTTTTCCTGCAAAGTTGAATACGGTCGCAAAACCTTTGAAAATCACTGGCCACAAAACTTTTGCCACAGCTACGCAGCTCATTTGTGGCTATACTAAAAGCAGGCAAACTCCGAGCGAAACACCTCACACACACACATACACACAAAGTACACAGGTTGTTTTATATTTTGGCATATTTTGAGCGGCTATGGAAGCTGTCTGGGGTAACGCTGCAAAGCCAAACTAGCCCCAGACGAAAGCTTTTATAAATAAAAGAGAAAGAAAACGAAAACGTGAACAAAAACGAACAAGAATAAGCGATAAAACAAAGCAAAAACTTTGCAATAATTTGCAATTAAATTAAATTTTGTGAAGCTAAACAATAAATAAATGCATATATTATTGTAGCTGTATTAAGAGCCACTGGCAGTTCATGAATCTCAATGAATTTCACGTCTATGTGAGCATATATTTTGCCCCACACATTTGCAGTTCTCTTATGGCGGATCGCACCCGGCCACGGGTTTGTATACATATATCCTATATTTCTCTGCGTCAGGCAGCTGTTGGGTGATTCGCTTGGTTGTTTACTTGAATGCATTAATATTATGCACATGTTTCATTTATGAAATGCAAAAGTTGCAACATTATGCAGCAAATTGCATCGTCTTTCTTTGCTCTCAGCGTATGGGGATAGAGAATGGCTCTCGTGCTGCAAAGTTTGTCATGAAATATCCTTTATGAATGAAAAACAGCACGGACAGCATACGATATATTTCGTATGCAAGTGAAGAGCTTTAGACATCTGTTTATAATATAAATTAGGTGCCGATGGTAACGTCTATTTTTTTTTCTCTCATATTTTGGCAAAAGCAAAGCTGTAATTTAACATATTTAACAGCCAATGCTTTACTTTATAAATCCCTTTTTTAATTTTTTATTTTTCTTGTAAGCATATATGTAAGCATTTTATTAGATTTTTTATCCATAGTCCATTTTTTTCGACTTTGCTTTAGGTTTTGTTTATGGTCATTATGCATTGGGCCGTTGAATGCATTTACCTTTGACAATGGCTAACGGATAAGTTTAGTCATTGCAGGCTGTACTTGGATGTGTGCTCATGATGTTTATGTGTTTGTGTGTTTCGTGAAGCTGCAATAATGCCCTTTAATAATTCTCATTCGTTTGGAAAATAACAACACAAAGTCTCAGCGTTTCACTCTTGCAATTCTCTCAGCTCTTCTAGCTCTCTCTCTCTCTTCTCTCGGGCTGCTATTGCTGCTCACTTTGAGGCTTCTCATGTTACCTTCTGCTTCTTCTTCCCTGCTCCCTTCGCAAACTGACCGCCCAATCTATGTTGAACATAACCATTTTTGTAGCATGTTTTGCATGCTTTGTGTTGCTGCTGTTGTTATTTTCCTACTCTGTTGACAATTTATTTAGCTGGCGCTTTTAATCATTTTCCGCTTTTAGTTGCCTTTTTTCTTTTCGTATCCTCCTTTTCCAGAATTCAGTTATTTAATACGTTTATCCTTGTAAAGGCAATGAATTGGAATTTATACATATAATATATACTATTTTAAGAATATATTTACATAAATCTGTAACTAATCGATTATATATATATTTTTTTCATTTCAGGTAAGCTTAAGAAATCGTTTACATACATGCTACATGACTAGGGGTATGTTCAGTAATCTAATTCAATAAATATATAAATTTCGAGTTTATAAGACTATATTTTATTATTTATTATAAGACTATTTTGACTATACAAGGTATACATTATAAAGGCGAGTTTCTTTCAGGTCTTATATAGTATAAATTATTTTTTATATAAATTAATTTGCCAGTATTCATTAACATGACAGCAAAACTGAACTGTAGCCATTTTTTTTTTATATTTTATTTTTTTCGTTTTCTTTCTTTCATATAAAGGCAAAGCGGCGCTGCACAAGGCAGCCTAATTAAATTATGAAGCCAATTTTCCCAGTTCTACTGCATTATATAACAACTAGGGTCTGTGTGTGTGTGTGTATGTGTGTGTGTCTGTTTGCTTGTGTATTCCTTGTTTGTTTGCTCCACAAAGTATGCAACAGTTTTTTTCTCCATGCAACAGCAAATTTCCCAGCTGACTGACACCGACTGAGGCAAAGCTAATTAAGTTAGGCAATAAAGAGAGGGCTAAACGCTTGTCAAAGGATAGGCATGAAGCAACAACAACAGCAAAAACAAGTACAGCAAAAGCAGGAGCAGGAGTCGAAGCAATAACAAGAACAACAATTGCAACATAATAAACGGAATATCTCTAGGCACGCTTGCGTTGTAACAGGCGTATGCGTAATATGATTTACAGCACATCTGAATGTGATTATAAGTAGATATATGTATATAGAGTGTGCCCACACTACATACCCTAGTTATACTTATGACATCAACTATATATATGTATATATGTGTGTGTGCAGCTGCCCCTAACTCTTTCTGGGCCTGCAGCTGGCTGTGTGGAGAATGTCCGGCAAGCAAGTGCAACCTGTCTTAATTCAATTTTCATGGGGCACAATACGAAGTGTCTGATGTGTATGCAAGAAGAGGGCAACGGGGGCGGAGGAGAAGGTGTTCGAGTCTGCATTGAATGTGAAGCAATGTAGCTGCTAAGTGAAAACCTAATTAATTGAATTAAATTTTCTATTTGCTGGCAAGTGTTTCGAGATGTGAGCGGAATGTGTGCTAAACTTTAGAATACCCTGTACTGTTCAGTAGTGCAAAGATGACTTAGTTATAGTTAAATATTTTCATATTTTTGAGGAGCTTTAATATATAATAATTACAAAATAGACTAGAAAATGAAAAATTTTCAAGAAATAAACAGGGGATCATAATTCAGGGTATGCTGACTACAACACTTTTATCTCTTCAAACTGGATTATTGTATTGTTAACTAAGACTTGAGGATTACAAAGATTTCAAGTTATAAACACACTCTATTACCTATCTATTAATTTAGGACTTAATTTACTAATTTACTACTAATTTAGGTGCTTGCTTCGCTTGAGAGCCCCAAAAATGTAGTTCGAATATAATTTAGCAATGTCATTAGCTTCTCTTTATGCGCCCTGTGCACCCATGACAAGATTCTATTGATTTATCTGTAGCTGTCTCGTGTACACCACAAATTAACTGGCATTTTAGCAAATTTTCCAGTTGACTTGGTAATTATGCAATTAGGTGCAAATGCCATATCAGAGCCAAAGACAAAGCAAAGGTGGCTACTTACGTGATATATTTTCGTACGCAGGACCTTCCCAATGCACTTGCCGCCGGTGTGTAGCTAAAGTAGGGGAAATACTCGCAGGCAACTTGTTGCGAGTGGCAGCTATCAACAGTAGAGTTGTTGCTATCCAAAGACTCTTTGGAGAGTTCTACTTGTGCCCCTTCGCTTGGACGAACGGGATTATGGAGAGCAGGATGGGAGCGCGCATGCGTTGCCAAAGAGCATATTGTTTATAAGAGCTGAGAGAATGTGAGGAATGCCGGGTGTTGTCATTTGTGCATGACGTAACGCGCCCAAAATATGGATGAAAAGTTGCAAAAGTGTAGGGGGAAATAATGTAATTTAGTTTTACTGAAATAACAAAATAGAAATTTCCATGTTACATTTATCTCGATTTATCTAAATTTTCCGATTTATAAAGCAATAAAATCGACAACACACAATTCAACAGTTAAACTCTACACCGCACAGTTAGCTATATTCCTTTGTAGACTCTCGATAACTGTTGCTCTTTTCCATAGAGTTTGTACGCTCTTAACTAAGCTGTTTGCACTCTTTGCTCAAGTTCCGCACGATTGGCTCAATATGGCATAAAAAATGACGCTTTCGTTTTCAGCTTTTGTCACCGACTTTTGTGGCTAGAAAATATGTTCTATATATATAATGTATGTATCTAACTGTGTGTGGCATTATCCCTAGCTTTGTAAAGCACAGTCATTCAGTAAGTCAGCGTGTACATTTTTTTTCTCTTCTTCAAACTTTCAATTTGTGGCATGCAGCTGGGCAGAGGACACCAAACACCAGAGCTCATGATTTGGCATATTTGCACTCATATATAAAAACTTTTAAGTCAGCTTACCAACTGCGCTAGACATCTATTGAATTTATCGATTGTTCAGGCCAATCAATCGATAAAAGCCTATTCATATTTTTCTGTAGGCTTTCAACCTGATTTGAATAAAATGCTTAAATTGTTCTATTAGGCAAATGAAATATTCCGAGCACCCATTGTGTGTTGAGCTTCAAGCCACTTACTACTAATATCGCTTCAATATTGGCCAAAGAAATCAAAAAGAACAAACAGAAGCCAAAGTCGAGCCATAAGGGAAGTCCAGCAGCCAAATAAAATCATGATAAATCAACAAAAAAATGTTTGGCCATGGGAGAGAAATATAAACAAAACTGCACATAGAAACCGCAAGCGACCAGAAATGATTAAAAAAAAAAGAAAAGTAAAAACTGAGGGAAAAACTCTCAGTGAAGGCAGCAAAAAGCAAAGGCAAACAGGAAAAGCGACATTTGCTTTTGTTACAACATTTTGCCAAGCCGCGAGCGACGTTTTTACCCGGCCATCCAGACCGAACCAAAAAAAAAATAAGAAAGACTAGGTAAAGATGCCGAAAGATATGCCAAAGTCCTTTCTCAGTTTGTATATCTCTGTCCCTTACTCTCGCTTGCTCGCTCACGCTATTGCTATCTCATTCGCTTTCTGTCTGTTATCCTCGTGGACCAAAACGCGCTGCAATTTGCGGACAAGCGAGCAATTTGTAAATGTAAACAATGACGAGTCAAGTGGTCGCTCCGTGGAATAGGAGAAGAGCGAGACGGGGCCGGGGCCGGGGCCGGGACCGGGGCCAGAGAGGAAGTGAACAAACAAAGAGTGCTCTGCTACCGATAAGGAAACACCAGCCACACGCTCAAGATGTCCTCGGTTCCAATCTGTTCCATTCGCAGAAACTGTAGTGGAAAGTGAAAAGCGTTCGCGCCACCGAAAAGAAAAGTTAAACGAAGAAACGATTAAAAATTCAATTGAGTGGTAAACAAAAGAAAAAGAAAAAGAAACCAGGAAACGTACGAATTGTGAACCACTCTGTTAGAAAATTTGTTAAATTGTAATCGAACCGTCGTTGAATGTCGCGACGTCTTGAGAATTTCCTTTTGCTTTTTTTTTCTTTCTTCTTTTCTCCCAGTTGTTTATTTTTATTTTTTTGTCTGCCTTTCATTTTGTCGTTTGCTTTGTTTCATTCGTGCCTCGCGCTTGGCCTGTCAATTGTATGCAATCATCTGGGCTCAAGTGTCCGTCCCCCCCTCGCTTAGTGTTTTATTTCATTTTCATTATGATTTCTATGGCTCGAGGCGTGCCACGCAGCCCGAGACATATTGCGTGGCATTAAATGAAGTGTTTGAATTGATTTCATATATTTGATTTTTATTTAATGTGCGACGAAATTGACTGCTTTAGTTGGTTGGTTGAGGGCGTTATAAATGATATTGGGGTGGAATAATCGATGAAGCAAAAGGCGAATAGAGACGAAAGTAAAAGTGCTAGAGAAATAGAAAGCTGAAATAGTAGCAGAAATAAATATAGGAGGATAAAGAGTAATGGGAGTAAAGAGTAGACTATTTAAGGAGGTTAGCACATTATTAAATATTGATTTTGTTTCAGATTTAAGTCTTAGATTTCATTGATAATGAAGTTGTTTTGTTTTTATCTTTTACTATTCTTCCATGTCTTATAAATAGAACTCCCCACTCGAATATCGACTCTTTACTTATGCATTACTTCATTTCGTTAGCTGTCAAGAGCTGAAGCTACAGTTCTCCAACACCTTCCTGCAACTGTACTTCATCCAGCGCCGGCTGCTTAACAATCAATCAAATTGTCTATGGAAAAAAAACAACTTCTGTTTCCAGTGCTTATTGTCCGCACCCAAGCGGGTCGTCACGTCGAGGCGGCGGTTGGTGTCTGTCTTTTGCACATTTCCACTTATATTTAGCTTTTATTTTACCTATATAAAACACCATTCGAGCAGCTCAAACCTTTTCTCAATTTTTCTGCTCTTTTAACGTGTCTCCAGAGTCAGGCAACATTAAAACATTCTCTATCATTTCCGCCTTTTCTGCTACGTTTATCGTCGCCAGCTTCTTGTACAATTTTAATTCTATTTCCAATACGAGGCACTCTACGCTGCTCTCTCCAACCCGCCCCGCCCACCAATCCTGCCCATGTGCTGGGGCAAAAGGAAGTGGCGGTATGTAGGAAACAGGAAATGCCGGTGCAGAGCCCAAGTTGAGGCAAAGGCGGGGAGCAAAAAGAGCAGCTTTTAAATGCACTAACTGCACAGAATGCGAATGAAAATTTGAGAAGTCGTTGTATACGGGAGGGGGGGAGAAGGAGACGTTGGGCAAAAGTGTCGGCAAGTAGTAGTCAAAGGAAACGCCAATGGACCACGTTTCAGTTAGTGCTTAATTGAGTTGGCATTATGTGGCTTTCGGAATCGCTGAGAGTGGATGAAAGTAGATGAAACAGAGGGCACTTCAAGTGCAGGTGTATAGTCGTTGTGGGTGTGTGGGTGTGTGTGTGTGTGTGTGTGTGTGTGTGTGTGTGTGTGTGTGTGTGTGTGTGTGAATGAGTGTGTTTGTTTTATTTTCGAATTTGATTTGAAATGTGTCAACTGATTTTTGGTAACATTTTAAGTGATATTTCGACATGTCGAAGAAATGAGAGCGAAAAGCAATTTCCGTGTTGCTTTGATTCAATTTGCTAAAAGGCAAAGTATAGCATAGCAATCAGCTTTTTGTCGCTAAGCATGAGATCAAAATAATTGTATAGCAATCAGCTATGCACTTAACAATATTATTTTTATTCAATTCATTTCTTAGCCTTTTACTTATGAGTATCAACAAATTGCACATGAATTATTGCTATAAATTGCTTGCTGTAAATTTGTTTTAATATAGAATACACAAGTGTACTTAAAGACAATCATGATTCATTTTATATCAAAGCAATTCCATACGCTTCAAAAGAAATGCGGTGGGGCTGGCACAGTATAAGTAGCTTAAGCATCCTTTGAACTCTTAACACTGCCTGCTACACCGTCAAACTTCATATAGAACTTCACATTTATGGCACCTGCAGCTGCGCCGGCTGACAACCGCAACTGGTAAAGACGTAAACACGGGGGATAGGGCAAGAGATATGTAGCGAAAACAAATACACAACAAGTCGGAGCCATGGTAGCACATTAACCTTCAATCTTGTGAGGAGACAAGCGGCGGCAGCAGCAGTAGAAGTAGCCTGAGTTCAGAAGATGATGAGGTTTAAGAAGCATATAGAATAAGAAGAAGAAGACAGCAGCAATGAATGAGGACAGAAGTAGAAGAAGGAGCAGTAGCAGCACTCGTAGCTGGCATTGCTCATACGCAACGTGCGCCGCTTGGCATTTCGAGGTATATGTGTGTGCGCGGTTTGTGCTGCGTGTCGAGTGTTGTGCGCGCCACATTATGAGGCAGCATTCGTAATATAAATGTTTATATTCTTGTATTGCGGTTATTATTAAAAACTTTTACAGCCATACACGCAGCGAGCGCAAAATGTACAACTTTTACAGCAATATCTTCCGCGTGTGCTTCTCTCTGTGTGTGTGTGTGTGTGTGTGTATGCTGTATGAGTTGGAAGTTTAAGTTTGTTTGCAGCACTCAAGTGGGCGTGGGCGTGGCGGGCGGGCTGACGGGCATCGGCGCAAAGATGTTGCAAAACAAGCAGCAGTCAAAGCAACTTTTTATGGCAGCTAAGCAAAGCCGAACGCTGCACTATTAAAAAGTTTATCTCCGAACAGAAATGCTACTTCATTCAATGGTAAAATCCGATTTATTAAAATCCCCTACCCGCGCTCCCGGCCACCGCAGCAGCACCTGACGCTCACTTCGAATTGAGTTGGAGTTTTCTAATAAACGTGTACAAAACTGCATTCAGAATGCACAAACTAATGTAAACTAACTTAAGCCATATGCATGGCACTAGAAAGGGCGTACTGTAAATGTGATGTAAGGCCGTTCATATAGTTAAAGTTTTTCAACTTTTTTCCTCATATTTTCAATTTCAATTTGTTGTAGATGCTTTCACTCTTTTAAGGTTAGGCTCTTAGGTCATTTACGTTTCGATTTCTTATTTGAGTGCCTAATCGGCCATGCCTTAAGAGCTATTAATGGGTTGCTGTTGCTACTCTCGATTAGGTTTCAATTTCGCTAGCTGTCATGGCAATATATAACAATCAACGGCTCTGATTAGCAGCCAGCGGCGGTATCGTTCGCTCTGCATGAGCTTAGACAATAGTTAATGAGCTGTACAACACCACAAAAGCCTCTCACAGATGACACGTGCAACAACTTGAGATGAGTGAGTCCTCAAAGTTGATTCATTGGCATACCCTTACGCTGGAGGTGTGATATGGGTAAAACATATATATATATATATATATATATATATATATATATATATATATGGAAAAACGAATAACTAATATAAATCAATCAATATCGACAGTCAACAGACAATTGATGACAATTGAAATATCGAATATATATCGGGTATATATATAATTCATAATTTTTGCATTAACTTTTGGCCGCATTTGTTGTCGATATTTCCGAACAGAGCATTTGAGCTGCGGCTTGCGGTGGAGCATTTGTCTTACGTTTGCGCCTTGCTGATAATATCTTAATCCTTTGAATGGGCGCCTTTCAGAGCCTTTCATGCACACACACACATACACACACGCGCGCGCACGAGAACATACAGCACTGTAGCTATAAGACGAGTGCCGCAACTATTCAGGTAGCACATCCTCTCAGTGACTATTGTTGTTTAATCCTTTTGTATAAAGTTGTGCTTACAACTCATTATTGTTTGCGGAGCTGTTTGTCTGGCTGTCTGTGACTAAGTCTTCTTGGTTGGCAACCCTTTGGTTGCGTTTGCGTTTGCCTTTGCCTTTGCCTTTGCTTTTTGGCCACCCTGTCGCTTTCCTGGCCCTTTATTTGAGTTAACACATTTCGTAGCTATTATTCCTGTTGTTGCTTTTCCGGTTGAGTGTGGTGGAAAGTTTTCGGTTTTTGGGGCTTTCATGGCAAAGTTTTCCATGTGATTTTCGTGTTGTCTCGGTGCTGTGCTGCCTGCCGTTTTGGCACTCGCTTGACTGCGTGCGACCAGAGAGCAAACTTTAATGGGAATCTGCTTTTGTTTTCAATTTTACGCTTTAATTACCTTGATGAATAAAAGGACAATGCGCAAGGACTGGGACTGGGGACTGGGATTGCCTCGATTAAAATTCATCGATTGAAAATGCTTGTATTGTTTAATAAACTGCGGCCGTTTGGTTTATTCAAAAGCAAAAAAAATTACAATTTGTATAAAAAAGAGCACAGAAAAAACCAGAACTGCTGATATAATTAATAATTGAATAATGTATCGACTCTCATGTGTGTGTGAGTGTTTATATCTGAGTGTGCGTGTAGTATATCATATTGGGCTTTCAATTTAATTAACATTGAAATATATTTTCACGAGCTGATGCATAAATGAAGCGGCATATTGATTCGCTTATGAAAAGAACAAAAATATATCCAAAGTGCAATAATGTCTGATATGCATTTTGCTATAAATCGCAAATGAGGTTCATCCATTGGATCAGCATTAACTGATGTCTTTAGTTTATTAAATATTTACTGAAAGTTTAAGTTTAGTCTGCATTAAACGAACTCTTAATATCTGCCAATAGTTGATTATTTTTCAATTTGTTAACTTATGTTGCAAATAAGTAAAGCATTAACTCATTCAGTAATTTTTACTAAAACAAAAAACTGAAATTTACAAAATTTCTTAACGTATTTTCGAGTTCAATCAACATTTGCATAGCTGCTGTTTTATATTAAGCATAATTTTTCACAATTATTTTTTCGGACTATATTAAATTATGATTTAATGCGTGATGAAGCCTCTGCAATTTTTTATTGAATATTAATTAATTAATATTGTAATGAGATTTTGCCGCTTGGCGGCAGTAGACAAATTTAAATTAATTCAATAAACATCAATTTATGTTCAACACATTGATTGGTTTGGAAATGGAATTTACTCTAGCGCTGATGAGAGTGAAAAATCCTCTGAAGTCATGAAAAAAAAAAGAAAAGATTTTTCGCTATATATTAAATTGTTAAAGTCTGTTATATTTCTTATGAAATAAAATTTACGTTTTGCTTGGCTTCTGCTGCTGTTTCACGTTCTATTGTCACAATTCTGACAGCTTTATTGTGTGTGTGTGTGTGTGTATGTGTGTGCCACGCCTACAGAGCTATGTTGACATTTTTATGATTGATTGATTTCGGTTTTTATCATCAATTATGCATTAAATTTTGCACGCCTGACAAGCAGTTTGGTCATCATTCCATTTCACTCTCCATCTCTGCTTACATCTTTCCTTGTCTCTATCCATATCACAGTGTCTCGCTCACTCGCACTATGTGTACGTATTATAATTATTTTAATGAAATTTTCACGTGATATTTGGTTAGCTTCCTTCTCACATACATATATGCACAGCATAAAATATACTTTGTTACAGGTGAAATGTGATATGGTCAATTATTGATACACGCATACATTCATTCATTCGCATTGACTGTGAATGCAAAATTCATTTGTTTTCATTTGCCCAACAGCTGAGGCGTATTTAAATAATTATTTCTGTGTAATGCTCACATGGTCGGATAGCCAAATAGATTAAAAGGTTAAATGTGAAATGTTGCCAGGGGTTTATTATTTTGCAGTGAAAACGTGTGCGTGTGTGGGTGCCTGTGTGTGTGTGTGGGAGTTTGTGTACTTGCCTGAAACATATACCTGCATATTTAATTAGTTTGAAATCATATTTTGGCTTCGAATTTCTTGCAATTAGGACTAGGCCCATGCCTGAGATTTATGTGTTTCTGCTTCATTTATCATTTGGAAATCATAAGCCTCAGCAAAATATTTAGTTACGTTTCTGTGAAGTCCTAAAGTCTTTACGTTTAATAATTCATTATTAATTTTAAATAAAGAAAATTTATAATAAACATTTGCTATGGGTTAAAAAAAAAAAAATAGATATATATTTGTTTGTTACACTGTCGTACAAAATCTATTTCCAACTCATTTCATTATTTCATTCTGTCTAATATTTGTGTATGTTTAATAATCTAATAATAATATATTAATAATAAATACAGTTCGCCCATATGAAATACCTGAACAACCAATTGATTTGATTATGTAATTAAATTATTATCTCATGCACATAGTTCATATTTAATATTTTCATTACCTATAAAATTTACAAATTCTTAAACTTTATTTAATACCCATCTTAGCCTAGTGAAAACAAGATTTTGACCTTTTTGAAATCGAATTTATTATTCTATTACGCCCGCACCTTGCCAGCAACTCTGACGTATATCACATGCTGAGGCTGACGCTGAGGCTGTGGCATCATCATGACTGTCAATTGGAAGCTGGTCAGCTGAGAGTGTTGAGGGGTGCGCCGTGGGGCTTGGCTCGCCAAGTTGTCTGTCCGAGCACCTGTTTGGCTCTTTCCACCAATAATGCGCATAGCTAAAAATGTAATTAAAATGATTTTTCCTTGTTTTTCTTTGCGAGCGCTTTTTAGTTGTGTTCATTTTTTTTCTATTTATTTATTTTTTTTTTTCGGTTTTTTCTCGCATAGCCGCTGGCATTTTGCTCAGAAAATTGCTTCAAATGATGTTACGTGTGTCTAATTAGCTGCCGTTGATGCTGCCGGCCGTGCTAATGATGTTAATTATCATTATGATGCTTCATAATCACAATATATATTTATATATATAGTTCATACACTATATATATGTAGTGTAAATATATATATAGTATTGTATATGTCTGGCGATGACGGTGATTTTCCTTTTGTTGTTGTCAATTTGGAAATTCGCTTGGTTTTTGCTAGCGGTGAAAATTTCGTTATACGATTAGATTTAATTTTAATTATATCTCTGTGCAGAAAGAGAGCCAAGTCAAGCGGCTAGAGCGGGATAGAGAGATAGAGCTGAATTTGCTCATTTGGAAAATATGCTAATAAAATTTGATGGCTCAAGGCTGTGCCGTCTAAGAAATATATATGAGTAGAAATTAAGGAACAGACAGCTTTAGCCAATATTACTCATATGAACTCAACGAGAATAATTAGGTATAAATATAAATTTACGTGTGTATGCCAATCGAGAATGAGTTCGCAACGATCTAATGCAAGGTAGACAGACACGTGGCCGGCTCTCATGTAAGTTGATATTAGAAATAGAATTTAATCCATGGGAATACTAAATGAAAGAATTTTGTTAAGATACTAAAAAAATACAAAATATTTATATTAAATAATTCGTATAGGCATTTGATTATTTGGCTTTAATTTTTTATTGAAGTAAAAGTTATTATTTTAGTTTTTTATTTATTATTATTTCATTATTTTTGTTTTTTTAATTACATTTAATTTTAATTTTATTTATTTTTGTTTTACATTTATTTTTATTATTTTATTTTGATTTTATTTTGATAATATTTATTTATTTATTTAGATTTTTTTAAATTAATTTATTTTATTTTTATTTTTTTTTTTATTTTTATTTTTTTTTTTTTAATTTAATATATTTTTTTTTAAATTTAATATTTAAAAAAAAAATTATTGTTTAGTGCTCATTCAATCTCTATCGAAATACTAACATAAATCCCAAGTAAAACTTTTTATTGAGAGCAACAAAATTGTGCGTTTGGTTTTTTAATTTATTGATCAATTTGGCTATCGAAATGTGAACCACAAACACACAGACAAACAACCACACGTCTATACACGTCCATGTCGTGCCTAGTTTTTGTACTTGGCATTGTGAACATTTCATGTCAAAACTGCAAACCCGCAAAACCCTTCAAACACAACATTTGATCAACCACTCAAAGGACAAATCATTTTCATCCGCTGGCAGCACCTGCAGCAGCCCAACACTCATGCCCAGCCGTTCGTTCCCACACCATATGATTCCTGTTGTTGTTGGGTGGGTCAGAGGCATCTGCTGTTGAATTTTTGGTTGGTTAGGTTGGCATCTACATCATCCTCATCATCAGCATCAGCATCAGCATCATGTCGATTGTGACAATCATTAACGTCATGATGAACATTCAATATACGCAAGCATCATTGCGCAACACAACATACAGCATACAACATACACACAAACTGAGACTCCAACACATACGCAATCGCAAAATAATTGATCCCATTGTGCATGCATTGTGGCAAGCGGCATTGCGTTGACAATCAGTTCTTGGGTTGTGGGGAGCGGTGTTCATGGGCCGCAGGTTGAGCTTAGGATATGGAATGTGAAAGGCAAGGTGGCCGGCGGGCAGAGGCATGGACGGGAGGCACGCTCTGCTAGTGACAGTTGCACTCATATTGTGGACCCTACCCTTGGTTATTGTCGTTCGGCATCTTTTCGAAATTGGCCTTTGTGGCCGACACCAACATCAGCTATCGAGTAGGCGTGCCCTAAGCCCACAAAATTTATGACAGCCAGCCAAAATCTAATGACTGACGTGTTTGCCTCTGACGTTTTTATTGATTTGCCAAGTGGTGGCCCCAAAGACAAAGCCTCTATAAGTCCCTCAAAATAAAACCTGCAGTTTATTGACTCTGAAACACTTCCCGCCCCGTTTGTTTATAAACGCCAAGTCCGGTCTGTAAGCCAGACTAAAAATATCGTAAATACAACGTGTGCAAAAGGGTTTTTGTCTAATCCGTTTGTGCAGCTGCGAACTGTTGCACACACTCAGGCGTCTCGATAAGCCCGAATGCCAAAATATATCAATTACATGTGGATTGACTTTAAAACCTGCTAATACCCTGGAAATATAAAAGCAATCACCAGGGTTTTTGTGGAACGAAGTAAAATGTAAAATCTTAAACATTTTAACTTTGTCCAATTTGATTTGTAATTTCTATTGCTGGATATCTTCAAGCATTGCATTGCTGATTTGTTGCCTGATGTGACTTTAATAGCCTGCAGTTAGTGTCTGCCAGCAATGCCTGCATCTGCATTTTATTAGCTGCTTTCAAGTACTACCTCTAAGCTCTATTTTATTTTTTGTCTGCCGTTTAGGCGTTTCTCTGTTGCCGTTTTTTATTGTCTGGCCAAGAGACACAGCTGCTTCTGTTTTGGTTTAATCTGCAAACAGTGCATTGATAGAATTTCACAATTGTGGAAATGTGCGCTGTCTGGGTTAGCTTAAGATGGCTTAAAGCAAGTGCTGCAATCGAATGATCTTGGGAATGTGAGAAGAACGTAAATTAGATATTGAAAAATGAAGAAGTAGTAAAATAACTAATATATTATAAATGTATAAAAAATGGTACTGCATATAGAAGATAATTAAGTAAAGTAGTAGAAACTCTGTCAATATTATAAATATATATAAGTAAGAAATTTATAGAAAGTATGGTCCGTTAGGTACTATAAGGGCTCAACGGTACTATAAACAAGTCAAGATAAAAATTCTATAGAATCTCCTTTCATATAACTTTTTATGTTTAGTTAGGATTGAATTCAAAATTATATTCAAAAAATGTATGTCTAAATGGCTTTAACTGTTCTACAATGTCGACAAATCCAGCTCTATAAAGTAATTGTATATGCCGCCACAAAAATAGAAATATGAAAGCGCTTTTCGCGTCATCAAAAATGCATAAATGTCAGCGCATAACAAAATAGAAAAAAAGAAATCGAAATACACATTGTGGTATCGTTATATATACATATATAAATATATATATATATCTATGTATATGTACGCCTCGGCCAGTCGATAATTCAGCGAACTCCACAGGACCCAGTGCGACAAAAGTGGAGGGCGAAAAATCTTTCAATAAAACAATTTACTCAATTGGCTCAATGACTCGACGCGGCTGGCTCTGCAGGCCCCGCTGCTGTTCCTTTCGACAATACAAAGGACGGAATCTATTTAGTTGTGTGGCTTGTTCGTGGTATTACAGCTGCAGCGGCAAAAAAAAAAAAAAACAAAAAAAAAATCCCAAAGGACACGGCTTGGTGTAGAGAGAGATGGTGCGGAGGCGGGGCCGAGTTGCAGTTTTTATCGTTTCACATTTTTATGTTCAACTCTCTTTCACACAACAACGCCATAGATATATGCTCTTTATATATATATACATATATATGTATATCGACTTTTATTTCTATTATTTGCTTCTTTTTTTTTCAATTTTGCAAATATTTTCTAGAGGGTTTTCTCTCTGTTTTTTTTTCTTGTTATTATTATTATTTTTTATTCATTTTACCTGGTCTCCTGGCGTCGCGTTGTATGTAACTTGATGTCGGGCGGTGGCGCCACTGTGCGACGATGGCCGGTGGGAGGCCGCTATGTGGCATGTCCTTGTCTCCTGCAGCACTTCCATATGCGGCCGCCTCTGCATGTCCTGCCCCGCCCATGCAATGGCCGCACTCTGTGTGGATTGTATCAATTTAGCGCATGTCGTCATAGCAGCCATTGATGCATAAATAATGGAGATGGGCGTCGAATAAAAGGGAGGCGTGGGTGGACATTTGTTGGACTAGCTTTAACTGTCAGTCAGCCTGGCGCGTTGTGCTGTTTGTCCAGAGCACTCTGTCTCGCTCTAACAACACTGGCCTGCCCCTCCCCTCTCGCAGTCACTTCTATGCACAGCTCCCCCTCATGTCTGCTTCTAACTGAATTTGTAGGTATATATTTGTTTTGTGCAGTGTTGCTTTGGTTCTTCTCTTTTTGCTTTGCTTTTTTCTCTCTTCTTATTCGTTTTACACTCATTCCCTCTGTTTTGGTGCGCTCAGCCATTCACAATAGTCGCTTTATTTGCTATTCAAAACTATTTTCATCGATTGTCGAGACGCCTTGCTTAAAAAACGTCACACAAATATACAAAAAAAACTTTTGTTATGCATGACTAAATTTCAGTTGAAAGACAATAAAAAACAAATAAATAAAATGCATGAAATACTGCATGCCGCATAATAGAAAAAGAAAGTGCAAAAATGTTGTGTATTGATTTAGCTTTTATCCGGCTATCGAACTCTAATTATAATAATTGAAATATAATTTAGTAAACCAATTGGAAGCTAAATTATAATAGGGGAATATATCATTGATATCATATGGTTTCCAGATCAATTTGCCTCTTTCACATTATGAGAGCTATTGATGTTTGATGCAATCGTCACATGCTGCAACTTTCGAACTTTAAGTAACGCAAGAAAACTGCTTGTTAGTCCACGCGGCGTATGCGTGATGCTTTGCGCATTCAGCGGAGCGTAGCTAAAACTGAGCCGCTTTTCACATGCCGGCAACCCCCACAAACCCGCCAGATGACGTTTCGTGAGCCGCTTCGATAATGGAACTAGCCGAAAGGTGAAGCCTGACGATAGCCAATTCAGACGGCTCAAAAGACCCAATTAAACTGCCTGCCACAGAGCTCCACAATGTGTGCTGAGCAAAGCTGCAAAATGCAACGGCAACGGCAACGGCAACGGCAACGGCATTGGCAACGGTAAAGCCAATGCCAGCAGCGGCTTCTGACTGACACTGCTACTGCTCCTCATATAGATTCAACTACGGCATTCATTTTTGTATTTCTTTCTTTTTTTCTGGCCACATTTAGCCAATTTAGTTGGCCATAAACTTTATTTGGACTTGTATCGAATAGGTGCCAAAACCTATTAGCAAAAGGCAAAACTTAATTATGAATCGACGAGTGTGTGCAGGAAAATATAATTTTCCTTTTGCTACGTGCTTGAACTTGGCATTTTCATATGTGCCTGAATGCCACGCCCCAGCAATAATAATAATAATAATAGAAATAGTACAGAAACCACAACTTCTAGACCAGCCGCAACGCAGCCTCAGACACAAACTGAGAATATTTTTGTTGAATACCTCATCAGATACGCTGAATGAGAGTGTAGAAAGTAAATAAATAATAAAAGAAAATATATAAATAAATAATGAACAAAATAAATAAATAAATAATAATCAAAATAAAAAATTAATAAAAAAATAAATAAATAATGATAAAAAATAAATAAATAATAGTAAAAAATAAATAAATAATAAAAAATAAATAAATAAATAATAAAAAATAAATAAATTAATAATAAAAAATAAATAATAATAAAAAAAAATTATATGTAAAAAATATAAATATAAAAATATATAAATATATATTTTTTTATTTATTTTCTATTATTTATTTATTTTTATTATTAATAACTATAAACTATAAAAAAAAATGTAGAAAAATATAAAAATATATATAAAAAAAAATAAAAAAATACAAAAATATTAAAATATAAAAAAAATATATGAAAAATATATAAATATAAACAAATAAAACAAACTTAAAAATATAAAAAATTTCCGAAAATAATATAATAATAAAAATTAAAATCACTATAAATTAAATATAAAGAACACATTATAGCAACTATTGCATTAAAAGCGACTCAACTGCCTTCCTATAACAAAATAATCATTAAATCGTTCATTTTTCCAGTTATGTGCATTTTATATGTATTTAAGTTTAGCTAGGCAGCATAATTCCTAGCTACGTCTTAAAGCAATGATCGATAAATTAATATGAGTTAATGCTATAAATAAGCTTCGTTCAAGTCCGCGCTAAAAGTTAATGAACTCAGCTCGTAAAGTACGTCCACTTGAACCGTTTGAGAATCGCATCGAAGGGCACTCGCACTTGTCATAAACAAACTAAAGTGCTAAACTTTATCGATATACACTTTCAGACCAGCACTACTCGTAAGCCATCGTACGTAGCCATAGGAGCGGGAATTCCCCTGCTCAAGTCAAGTGGATGGCCATTGCTGGTGGCACTTAATAAAACGTTGTTTTAACTGAACAACTGCTCTGGCAATAAATATTGAAATAAAGAAACAAAACCACAAACATACATGCACACACACACATACACAAGTGCACACATGGTATTGTTTTACAAATGTGCAAATGTTGTAGCCAATTAATTATTATAAATCCGGTTCACCAACTAGCCAAAAACTCTGAAGTGGTATTTGAGAAACATTTAAAAGCATAAGGATATTCAGCTTGTTAAAGAAAATTGCCAAGCTGCTAGTAAACAAATGTGGTATGTGTGTGTGTGTATGTTTCAATCTGCGTCTCTTTGTGTGGGTGACTCAATATCCATAGATACATATATAAATATATTTATATATATACTGATACACATATGCAGATATTTACTGGTCGAATAGCTGCCATGTAGCAAGTGTTATATTTACATTGTGCAACAGCCTGTAACATGGCAGATCTTTGTGAGAGCGAGCAAGTGAAGTGCTCCGCATCTGTGTGTGTGTGTGTGTTCAAGTTATCCTCTGCTTTTAATAAACAATCTACATTTACTGTAAATAATTGTTTGAGATTTGTTTGTGAATTTACTGTGCAACTGGCTCTGCCTGCATGGCAAGCAACTTACTCGACTATTGCAATTTATTTACTGTCCTTTATGCGTTTTGTAATCGGAAACGAAAAATTTCAATAAACATCAATTTATATTTTATTTTTATTTTTATTTTTTTTTGCGTCTAACTTTTGATTGACTGAAGCAAGTAGAAAGACCAAAAAGAATTGCAAATTCTTGCTTAAGGATTAAAGGAAATAAATATTAGATATTCAATGAAAATAATGAAAGAAATATATATATGCTGGAAATATATATATATTTAAGTCTGAATTTTAAATTACATTTCCATACGAAAGTATATTTTTATATATTAGTTTATATATCATTTTAATTTATAAAAGATGAAAATGTTTAAAAGTTGTGATTTTTTGGGATTATCAAAAACTTTAATATCAATGGAAATTCACTTACTGTTATACCATGTTTTTCATGGTAATTTTTTTTTTTAAGTATATAAGGGAGATTTCTTCATATTTTGCTGATGCAAGCCAAAAGTAAAAATTTGTATACGCCCAAAAATTTGTGGGCGTTTTTGATTTCGCTTGATGTGTGCCAGTTTGTGTGTTCGTTCGGCTTCGTCTGGTTGTTGTCTGTAAAACTCTTAATTAAATTGAATTGTTCGCAATTGTGTTTGCCAGACAGACAGTCAGAGGAAAATAACAATAAGAGCGCACTCTACGAGCAGAGTCGGAAAAGTGACGCGACAGTCAGCTGACTAAAAGTGCATATATGTTTTTTGTTTTGGCAGCGCAGCTTGGGTAGAAAGAAAAATATATAGAAATTTGACAAGCTTAGGGCTTTAAAATTAAATGCTGTTAAACTGAGATAAGTGTATTATTGAATTTATCCAAAAATGTCTTTGATTCCTTTGGTTGGTATTTCAATTACGGGTTCTCCAATGTTTATTTGAACTTTGTTTGATTTTTTCTTCTTTTGGTCAATTTTGTTTTTCCGCTACTGGAATTCAGTTGAGAAAATTTTGCAGATTTATGAAAATTTCGAACGAGTTGCACAGAATCTATATTCACTTAGGGTATGTTGCATTGTGAATAGTAAACTCAATTGTCGTTGGGCTCATGAGGTTGCTGCCTTTTGCATTTGCATACCACTCAATGCCATCAAAAATGTGCACATTTCAGTCTCCCTGGGGTGCTGCGATTGACTACTGTTTACCCTTTGACTTTGACTTTGGCCAGAAGATATTGTGTTTTGTGTTTTTGGCAAAGTTTGTTTGGTAAGTGAACCACAGCTGGGAGTTGGGGCTTAAAGGTTACAGTTTTGGGTGGAGTCTCAAAGCAATTATCAGGGCTCAACCGGACGAAATTGTCAGCGAGATGCAGAGGCCGAGGCTTAGAGCTGGTAATCCCCGTTAGACATCTTGGACAGTTTGGCAGAATGAGGAAAACGAAAATTTCGCGAAAACTAAAACCGCAACAATCTGAGGAAAGCTCAATCGAGATTGAAATGCGGGCAGAGGGGCGGGAGTGAACAAGGGGTTAGTTTTCTTTGTGCTGCGCGGCTTAGACGTTGTCTAAGAAGGAAATCTGGTGCTGTTGTTGTTTTTGACAAATTTGTGAACCCCGCTTGTGTGCGCTTATGGACGCCACTGTCGTCGTTCTTGAACGGCTTTCATGGTGGAACTCGGAAAATCCGCTTTTGTTCTGTGTCGCCGTGCGGTCGCATAAATTAGCGTAACTTTAATCTGATTTTAATTGTGGGTGGGTCGGGCGGTTGGCTCTGTTGTTTTGTTCAAGCTTAGACCATGAACCGTGCCTCCACTCGACTGGGGCCAACCTGCCCTCCTGCCAGCCCTCCTGCCTGGTTGTGAAATATTAATGACAAGCGGCTCCGCCGGCACCAAACAGCCACACAGCCAAACAGACAGGCATAAAAAGCCAACTGGATGCAAAACGGCTAAAAGGCTAAAAATGGACGCAGCTCTGTTTGTGTGCGTGTGTGTGTGTGTGTGTGTATCACCCTACCCCGTTTCACATTCTACTACTGTCACCCTCAATCCTATCCCTGCTGGCTTATCTCTAGCCTAAGCAAACGAGCCGCACAGCGACTCTGTTGGTCCTTCTCGTTGGCCGTGTTATTTATTTATTTGCTTTTCAGTTTTCAAAAAGTGCAATTTACGTTTTTAATTTCATTTCGTGTTCCATTTGTTTTTCATTCTATTCTATTTGTACAGCCAGTCGAAATTGTTGCTTCTCGCAATTTATATGCGAAAAGTTGACATTTTATTTACATAGAAGCAATGAAACCCACGTAAACCATCTGATAGTTGTATACAATTTATTTGTTGTAAAAAAAGAATGTTTTTTTTTTTTTTAAAGAAATTTTTCAAGTCAAGCTTGTAGTTTGGCTGAAACGAAATAATTTATTAGCTACAGCCGAAAATAAAAACTATTTAAAGAAATTTGCTTACTCCTTTGCTGCGAAACCGGAAAAGTTTTAAATACTTTATATTGCACGTGTGCTGTACCCACTCTACTTATTATTAATTAAAGTCTTAAGGTATTTACACATCTGAGCTTCTGCTTAATTGAAAACCTTTTGTTGTTCGCAAAATATTTCAATATATATATACGGAAAATTTGTAAGAGGGGCAGCAACAGCAGCAGCTGGAGCCCAGGGACACTTCCTTGGAGGCGGCGCACGATGCGTATGCGTAATGAAAAGCACATGGCAATGAATTAACAGACGGCCGATGCGAACAGCGAGTGGAGTGGCGAGGGGGCGAGAGGGGAACAGGGGCTACTGGCTGTTGTGGTGCCATGTGATAGCCGGAATGAAGCCAGCTGTGGCATGCAACTATCTGCGTGTTTAAAGGCGAAATTTTTGTTGAAATAAAACCATAAAATGCTTGAAATGCCAAGCGAAAAATAGTTTTGACTGTTCTGCCAGAGAGCCAAAGAGAGAGAGAGAGAGAGACGGCAAGTGAGCGCGAGAGCGAGAGAGTGAAAAGGATGGGCATATCTAGCTGATGGCGGCGTATGCGTTGTCAGCAAAGCGATGCCTGCCAGCAGCATTCCACGCAAACTTCGCCGCCTGCTGCGTTTGCCGGCGCCGCACCGCCCACCGCCCTCGATTGGGCGGCATCCCTTTGGGTTTCATAGTCAAATACAATGCGATGGCATGCGCAATTTTCATAGCCGTAATGACGATGAAGGCAACTATAGTATATATAGTAGTATGTGTGTGTGTGCATGTGTGTGTGCGTGTTATCAAAGTGCAAACAATGTCCTGCAAAATAGCAGGATGTGCATATGTCTCTCTATAGTATGAGTGTGTGTGTGTGTGTGTGCGTGTGTGAGGCAGTTGTTCAACGTAAATGTAGCTGCTTTTGTATGCGCACCATCGTGCGGAAGTGTTGATAAACCTCGCAAAAGGAAAACCTGAATTGAAAAAAAAAAAACTGTGAACTAAATGAGCTTCACTCGGCAACTCGCTGCATAGAAAAAATGTTTTTTTTATTTTCTTTTCCTATTGTAACGAGCTGCCAGCTGATTTTGGGCTGCTCTGCCGGCTATTTGTCAAGTGTGGACAATTTTCAGCGTCAGGCATTTAGCGTGAGCTTGTTAGCAGAGCACACAGGTGGGCCAGGTACGAAAAGCGGAAGAATGGAACTGAGTCAATTTATATAATAAACTAGTGCCTGTTAAAGAACGAATTTGTTGCTTAAGTTTTTGCTGCAAGTATTAAGAAAGAATTTGTAGTAGAAGTTATAAAGGATATTATTAAAATATTATTAAATTATTATTAAAATACAAATGAACACCAATTGAAGGTGAAATAATGATATCTGATAATGATTATGTATTATAGTCTCTGAATTTACTATTTAAACTATTCGCTCATTAAATAAATTATCGCATGCAACTAGAAACTAGCTAATTTAGTTTGTTAAACATTTTTGCTGCGTGCTCATATTCATTCAGTAATTGTTTAAATATTTAAGCTGAGCACAGTGAATGCCGCCACAGCTAACATTTTTGTTGTCTGCACTTGACATAGTTGCGCCTCCCCCTACATCTCCCTAGGTCTGTTAGAATTGTAGGGTCTGTGCTCTATAAACTATATGAAACAACACACACACACACACACACATACACACACTAACACTGACACTCATAGTTTTGTGCTATCAGGAGAAACTTTTCAGTGCTTGAATATTTTCAATTTCTCTCGCTCTACGACAAAAGTTTTCCACACCAAGGACAAGTGTTCTCGGCGTCCAAGTAGCAACCTTTATGTGTGGCTCGCTCTGACGCTGAATGTGTATGTGTGTGTTTTATTATGATATATGGTCAATGGGCACTCGAGTAAAAGAACACACACACACACACACACACACACACACATACATAGGGCGAACGGCTAGTCGGGCACTTTTGCCCACCTATTGTCAAATTGTATGCAATATTCGAGTATAAAATGCATTTCCTTTATTTATTGTATTTCTTGTTTCTATTCGTTTGCCAGTGGATTTTATAAAATTTTCCGTTGGCCCGCCGCACCGCTTCACCCACATGTTTCCCTGTTCACAATTTACGTAAACAATACTTCAAGGCTCTATTTGGTATGTGGCTTATACAAGAGGGCGACGGAAAACCAACTCCCATAGGGGGTCAGGCGTCAGAGTTTTTGATATGCATTGACAGTGAATACAAGATAGGGCTTGAGCCACAGTCATAAAGTTGTTGACAGCTTCAATTTTTTGGCTAGTTTTGTTGAAATTTCCGCTGCAAATTTAGGCTTAGGTATTTTACTATGAGATTTTATTTTATTTATTTATGCATTTAATGCAATAAATGGTAAATATTTTCAAACAAAATAAGTTGTTGGGCTCTTGAAAAATCTTAGAGCGTGATTGAGTTCATATTTTAGTTGATCATAAAATATTCTTGTTTAGATATAGATAATACATGTAGAGATAATTATATTTAAACTTCTCTCTTAATTTTTTAACTTCTGATTAAGTAGAGAAACGCTTAGGAGTTGGCTTAAAAATAATTCAGAAATTATGCATATTTATAAATGCATTTTAAGGCAATACTTATGAGAACTTATGCAGATTCATATTGTCTCTAGGAACACCTATTTTTAATGCCTTTTTCTCTCGCTACATCAACACTAAGAATCTACTTATCACAATCACAATCACAATCAGGTTTTAGTTAGTTAATTATTACTATCATCGCAATTGCCTTTTGCTGGACTGCAATTCATTTGGATTTTCCAATTTCTGTATGGCTTCGCATATATGCTTCGCCTCGATGCATTTCAATTTGGCAAATTGTGTTGTGCATTAGTCGTTGTCACATTTAAAGTGCGCTTTGCCATGTGCGCTGCAATATGCAACAATAAGTGGAGTGTATCTAAAAGAATGGCTAGCCGCAATGCGTTGACTGCTGTCTAATGCATCATCCACATACACAGAGTGAGAGAGAGAGAGAGAGAGAGAGAGAAATGCCTGCATGCAGGCATGCATGTATGTACATGTACATGTGTATGTGTGTGGCACCCACATTTTTCTTCATCATAACTGTCAAAAACCGACAAAACCCATGGCACACAATTACAAAACATAAACAGAAAAGTTTGTAATCACAGCTGTCCGATCCGACGAACCAAAAGCCAGCCTCCCCCGCCGCCCTCTCTCCGCCTCTCCGGTAGACATACAAACACATTCATTCCTTGGCTGGCTATGACGCCTGTTGGGATAATCAGAAAACAGACAGAGTCAAGCAAAACGAATGATGACGAACAACAGCCGCAGAGATGGCAACCGAGCTGGCGACGGACGCACTGCATCATCCAGTGTTACGCATTTTATTTCTGGCTTTCCGGGCTAACAGACGTTGCCCATCATTCCAGACTTTGTCACCGTCATCATCAGCATCAGCATCAGCATCATCATCATCAGAGGGCAAAATCACATCAATGTCAGTTTGAGGTTTTTGCCATTCGGATGTCAGCTTTGCCTTTCACAGCTTTCGTTCGCATTTGGTGCCTTTTGTGTGAATGCATTCATTCGTTTTAATTGTTTAAAATGTCAACTGAAATTTAGATCGGATTGTAAGTAGTGCAAATTACTCAAATACCAGAGTTGATAGCACTCATTATACACTGGGCAACAAAGCAAAGAGAGCTATCTACGGCTGCGAAAAAATATGGCACAGCTGGCAAATGCTAGGTTTAAGAAGTTCTCCCCGATACATTAATCAATGTATTGATCTACTTTTTGCTATTATATAAGCAGAAAACAATTAATTATTGCAGTAAACAAAAATATTCATCGTTTTTATATATTTGGATAAATTCTCTAGAAAGTCGAAAAAATTCCCAAAAAAAAATAATGCAAGTGGTGCAACTGCAAAAGAAGTTTTTAATGAAGTTATTATTGCAAATATTTGTAGCTTTATATTACAAAGTAATTGTGCATGCTGATAACGCTTTATAACACTGGCTTTTTTGCTAGTCTACTGTAAAATGTTGTAAATGTTGCCTTGTTTTGATTGTGTATATGTGTAAATATATGTTTATACTTCATAGAGATGAATTATTTATATTTTTCTAGGCTGTTTTACAACACTGTTGTTATATTTTAAATTTGTAGTTTAAGCATACTCATTCCCATTTTAAATAGTTACTTAAAGAATATATTTTATAATCATAAATTTGCTGTAGTTTGAGTATTGCAAGTATTTAGTCAGATTAATAGTTTGCATCATAGTGTGTGTGTTTAAGTGAAGCCCATTTAACTGGTGATGACAGCGATACTCATCATCATCATCATCCCCATACGCAGTCATATGCATGTGACACACAAAAGTAATTTCATTTAATTGCCGCAAATTGTCACAAGAACTTGTAATTTTTTTGCTGAACACAATGCACTTGAGACTGGCTGCAGAAAAAAAATATGTTTATGTAAACGAAAGAGTGTTTGCCCCCCTGGCACGCCCTCATGCGCTGGCCAAGCGCGTGGGCGCGATTAGTGGCTTACATTTGTGAGGCTTGCCCCAATTTCATGGCATTTAATTAGCATTTTGTAATACATTCGGAATACTCGCGAGTATTCTGACTTGTCGTTGTCGTCCTTGTTGTTGTTGTTGCTGTTGTTGTTGTTGCAGTTCGTACTTTTCATTTTAATTAAATTGCTCGACTGCCCAGCGGTCGTCGCTCTGATGACTGCATGACAAATGCCGCTGAGCACTTTAATTCTGGTGTGGTCTCTGCTTGGGGCTTTATTTATGCAAATGCGATCCGGACTAATCGTTTTGGGGTCATGGGAACACAACCCCCAGTGCATACGCTAAATATGCAGCATAAAAGCTGGCGAGATAATTGGAAAAGGTTAAAAGAAAATAGCTGTGTATTTTCGATAAAAAAACTTTACGTGGATTTTTAAAATAGTTTCAGTGAATACAAAATTAGAAAAATTAATTTCAGATTACTTTTTTTAAATGTATACGTTTTTTATGCATTCCCAATAGAGCTGAATAATAATATATCATGTAAATAGTATTTAAAACGATCTAAATAAATACCAAATGGATTCAGGGTGTAAAAAAAAACGTATATATGATAAAAATATATATATATTGTTTTATCTATTATTATATATCTCCCACTCTCTATATCCCCCTCTCTCTATCCCTCGCTCTCAATTCTTCTCATATTATGTCGCGTTTTTTCCATACAAAAAAGTTTTGTTAATTGCAATATAAAGAAACATTTTGTTGTTTCCTTAAAGAGTTCTAGAGCTAACACCTTTTAGCTGTTTCTGATACCTGTAATTATAATGTGTTTCACATCTCAAGTGCACGGCGCTCTTTAATCATATCACGAGCTGAATCATTTCGTTTGGCTTGTCTCGACGCGATGACAAGCAATTAAGAGCATTTGAAGTATGTTTGTTGTATAGGTGTCGTTCGTCTTCGTCTTCGTTTGCTTCGAATACGGCGTGTTCTTTTGAGTGCCGCAACACCTGCCCATTTAGTAGACACGTGGTAAATAAATATATGTATGTGTGTGTTTTTTTTTCTTCTCTTGTTGTTGGATTTGCGTCACAGCTAAGTGCCACATTTCAACACCTTGAACAATGGCAGCCAGCTTGTTGTTATTTGCGTTTCGTAAAGGGGCAAGGCACCCACTTAACCCATTTTGGTGGCAACAGCAGCAGAGAGCCACATGTGAGGGCGCGTCCTGTGGAATTGATGGGACCCCAGATGATGGGCAGGTCGAAAATAAAACAGACCAAAGCAGAGAGAAAGAGCATGTGAAAGAGAGAAGGGGCAGCCCCTAGATACATGCGTATAACTAATGACCCGAGCGTAGACCTGATGATGACTGTGCGTCTTTTCTATTTGCCCCATGGGGCAAAAACAGCAGCAGCACTCGCTCGACTCGCTCTCCATTTATCTTTCGTTCTCTCTCTCTCTCTCTCGGTGTGCCCCATTTAATTGCCACAAATTAATTAAATTAATGAATTGTTTGCCATTGCATTTTTATGCCAGCCACTGCCCGCGAGGATTGACTAACACGAAACTAGGCTACAGTCTGGAATTGTGTGGCCCTGACTCTCCGTTGGATGACAAATGATACGCTTCGAGGCGAAATTGCAGTGATAATGCTATATTTATTTATTCATCTCATTTAATGTTCTCTGCTCGAGCGGGAGGCCTAAAAACCGTACAGGAAACGCGCAGCTGGCGAATTAATTTGATATTGCGAAAACATGAAATTAAATGCAATGATATAAATTTATATGGATGTTTGGTTAATCTATGTCACTGCTTTTATGATGCTTATAAAGTTGTTTGTTGGGGGGGCTCTAAAACAAATTCACGTAATTTTGGATCGTTACAGCCCCCCCTCATCCGCGTTTTATGAGACACTCATTGAACAAAAGGCAAATTTTAATGGAAAACGATAAATGTTTCACTCAAGTTGGACAATTTTGCCGATATATATGGGTATATATCAAGCAATGTATTTAAAGTGCTGACAATATGCAAACAACTAAACAACCAACTTGAATACCTATTCGAGTAATATTTGAAATTGCGAAAAAAAAATCTGAATAAAATGGATCAAGCTTAGTTGGCTTGCATATGCATTTAAATAAGTTCAGTTGCAATTTTTAAATTTTTATTAAAATAAAATATGAATTTTTTAATAACCAGCCATGGCGTAATCGATATAATCGTATAAATAGAATAAGGGAAATGTATACTCTTTTTAAATAAATATTATTCATTTTACCCTATCAAATTGATTGGAAAACTAGACCACAGCAAACATGGCCGCCAAAATAAAAGGGGTCAGCCCAGCATCGTATGCATCCGGAGCTTATACTTGTTGCGGCACAGTGACGCCATCTGGCGGCGATAATAAACGTTTGGATGGAACAGGGGGAAAATTTGCGTCAGCGCTCACGCCTCTGAAACAATAAATGTCATGTGGCTGACACATCAACACTTTATGTGTCGCCTTGCCATATGCCAGATGCCACGCCCACATCGTAGCATACAGCCGTCAGTGGTACAAGTTTTGCTGTCCGTCTCGCTCTCGACGGTTCACACACACACACAGATACAGTCATACAAATGAAAATCTTGCACGCTTTTAATTTCGCCTGGAAGTATGCAGCAAATGTCGGAGCGCTAGCAGCTAGAAGGCGGCTGAGCGAGTGGGCGGGCGTTTTGTGTGTCACATTTTTATGAGCGAAAGCAAAATGAAATAAAAATGATTGCCAAAAACGAAAATAAAGGATGAGACCGAGCACATAAACAAAGCAAGAGGCAAACGAAAACACCCTATAGAGAGAGCTATACAGCTGGAGTAGCCTGATAGCCCCTGTACTGGCCTGGCCTGGCCTAGCCTCCTCCCTTGTCTGTGCTACATGCTCGTCACTCACTTGGAATTTTTGCGTAATTTATATTTTGGCTGCTGTGCTTAGTGACGTCAGTGCTTTGGGGGTTGGCATTTGGGCTTCCTTCCAGTGCCAGCTCCAGATTCTGTGGGAGGGTCTGGTTCGGTCTGGCTTCTTCTGCTTTGTAGTTTATGGCTTCAATTTGCCCAAATGAGTCGTTAATTTTGACTTTTCATGTGACACCCGCAACCCACCCACCCTCGGCGAGGTCACAATGCCATGGCGACCAAGGCTCTCTTCTGGCCAGATAGACCCGACCGACCCTTTGCTGAGTTAGTTTCCCAGCCACTTTTATTGTAATTTTGTGGCCTTTAATTGAATTTTATTAGCATTTGTACTTATTATTTGCTCTTCTTGCTTTCCCCTGCTTCGTTTCTCGCTATGCACATTTAATCGTATACTTTATTTCCTTAGACATTTTCTGGGGTTTGTCGTTCTTTCCTATGTAGGGGGGGCGGAGAAGTCCTCTGGCCCTTTGTGTTCTAATAGAATATGCTATTTGTTTTGGATGAGCAATTTCGTGTGGGCTAGAGACACTGGATACTAGACGAAAAAGGCATCATGGAATTGTATTTAGTAATTACTATGATTATTTAAGTGCTGCCTGCCTGAGATATTACCAAATTTCATTTGACTAACTTTTCTCTTCTATCTTTTATCTCTTTACAGGTAAGTGCTTGTGAATGTAATTTGAAGTTGTCTAGGAATTCAAGCGTGAAATCGCTCTAAATGCTGGGGTAAGAAATGTGCCTAACTGAGTTGATCTCATAGATTTTACGAGATTACTTGGCATATTTAGGCGAACTATTTCAAAGTGGCTAAGATGGCGATGTAACTGCAATTTGTTGTCTATGAGAAAATGAGTTCTTCATTAATTTTATAAGCAATTTCCTTATAGTAAGTGGGGACTCGGCTGACAGATGAGTTTTCAGATTACTTGGTAAATTGTTCAATTAAGTTCTTTAAAGTAAAAGGGAAATTTTATCTTAGGGAAATGGATTTTCGCTGTTAAGCTTTCGCAAAGAATTATTTCTATTTTTTACCACACTTATGTCTATTTTAACAGCTTGAACAAAGATGGCAACTCTGCACATTGCATGGCCAAAAAACGTTGCTTTTACCAGTGTTGAACAACGCATTTCCCAAATGCTCCACTCTAAAAACTAAAGTGAATAGAAAACATTTGTTGCGTTTCTTCTAAGATCTTTACTACAAATCATCAAAACATAACAATATCTATATGTGTAATACTAAGTGTGAGTTTAGATGCCCGATCCAACTGCAGAGTGACTCAAGAAAGTATGCTAACTTTTCATAAGCAACTACGCAGTTTATCTCTAAATGCGATATCTTTTCGCTCGGATGCGATTCTTGCGTTTCTTGCGTGTCGTTAGCTTAACGTATCTCATTTTGCCGCTATTCTGTCCCGGACTGGTCGAGCTCGGCCGTGCTCGCTGGCGTGGTCGTGGTCGTATGGGCGTGGCCTTAGTAGGTCGCGGATAGCTGTTGTATGCAGCAGTGGGCGTGGCCTGCCAGACAGATCCGCCTGTGGGTTCGATGTTGTCATAATCGTTGTACATGCTGCCAGTGCTGCCATATTCGCTGTACCTGCTGTCCGTGTGGCCAGTGTGGCCAGTATTGCCATATTGGCTGTACATGCTGCCATAGTAGGGCGCATAGGAATTACCGTTGACTTCGTTCAGGAAATCATCCACACTGGGCACCGAACTAAGCGCATTATTTTGTCCACTGAATGCCGCGGCGCTGTCGTCCTCGTTCTCGCCCAGCTCCGCCCAGGATTTGGCTGCATTCAAATACTGCTCGTTGGGCTCATCTGGCTCCGCGTAACGCGTGTCCACCTCGTCCTGGTAATCGTCGTACTGCTCCTCGCTGTTCGACAGCAACTGCTGCGGCTTCTGCCTGGGTCTGCCCTGCGGCTTGCTCAAGTGATTGACCTTCTTGCGTTTTTGCTGTCGGCCCGCGAACTTGGCCAGATATTCGCGCTGCAGGGCAGCCATAAAGTTGTCATTGAGCAGCTCGTTGTTCTCGAGTTCCGGTTCCAGTTCCGTTTCAGTCTCCGGCTCTGCTTCCATTTCCATCTGCTGTTGCAAGCGTTGCTGCTGCGCAGCTTTGATGGATGTCAGCAACTGTTGCAGGAGTTGCTGCTGCTGCAGTGGCATAGAGCTGCCGCTGTTGCTGTTGCTGCTGCCGCTGCTGCTGCTGCTAACACTGCTGCCAAGCTTCACTGTAGCTGGCGTCGTTGGTGGCAATGTCGCCTTCAACTCCGCCGCCGCCTGCTGCTGACTGTAGTTGTCAAACAGAGCGGGCCCATACTTCGGCTTCAGTGTGGCCATCGACATGGCCATGGGCGTGTCTGCCGTGGCCATCAGTTGCTTGACGCTGGACGCCATGCCGCCGCTGCCGCTCGCCGTTGTCGTGTAGCCCAGCAGCGAGACATGCGGCTTGGCCATGGGCGGCGCGGCAACGGGCATCAGTTGTTGTGGCAGCGCCACAGGAAGGGGGAAGTGCTTGTAGACCTTGTGGAAGTGCGTGTGCTGACGCACAACATCCGGCATGTGCAGACGTATGTGTACCCTGGGCAAACAGATTAAACATTTACTTTGAATGCACTGTTTTTGTGTGTGCTTGAAAGGGGTATATTGGTTTGATCAAAGTGCAAGTAGAGCTGGAAAACTATAAAACGTAGATTCGTGTCTATTTGAGTCAGAGTATTGCAAATGAAAAGACTTGATAATAGGTATAAAGAGCTGTGAAAGTGGGGTAACTATCAATGAATGTGCATGGATAGAGTATGGAGCAGTTAGTTACAGCCGTTTTAGTAGAGCTTATTCATCTTCAATTCTTTTTTTTTTTGGTTGAATATCCTTACCTCTCGCCACTGTTGCCAGCCGCTGTGTTACCTTCCAGTCTGACCACAATGAGCCACAAGATGGCGAGCGATATGCGCCCGGACATGACAAAAGCTCTCTCCTGCTATCTCTTCTTGGCGTCCTGCCGCGCTCCTGCTGCTGCTGCTGCTGCTGCTGCTTGGTAATCCTGGCGTTTGGACACGCTTATGGCTGGACAACTTATGACCGAGGCCGCTGTGGAGTTTTCCACTTTTATTGACTTTCGCGAGCGAAAAACAACAAACGAAACAGATGATGAAGCAGACAGCGAACGCACATATCACATTTCCTCAGTGAAGGAGGAGCCGTAAGGGGCATTGGGTTATCCAAGTCCAAGAGGAAGATGGAGGCGGCATCTGCTCTGCTTCACCTCACGTTTCCAGCTGCTGCACTTTTGTGAATGCAATTTTCCATTTACTTCAGTGCGTTTGTCTATGCGCGGCATCAACTATTTCGCCTAATGCTTTGTGTCATTCAATAGCAGCGAAGAGAGTGCCCCTCCCATGCTCCCGCAGCCCCTGCTGGGGCCCATTGAAAACGCATGCGTAACGTTTTCAATTTCATTGCAGTTCATGTTCCTCTCTGCTGTGCTTTTCCTTACTTGTTTCTGCTTTTCGCTGCACAGTCTCAGCTCAACTGTCTCGTTCATCGATGCCATAAAAGTGAATAAACCCGAATGAAACCCAGAGACAAGTCCAAACCAAAGACCTTGACAATAACAGCGAATGGCAGGCGGTGGAGAAAAAAGGTCGAAATTGCTTGATAAAATCAGAAAGGTCAACAATTGAAAGGACAGAAACTGTAAGAAAAGCTTCAAGTTGCTTTTCTAGGTAATATTAATTGACAGGCGAAAGAAAAATTTGAGAGATTAGAAACAGGAGACATGGAATACAACAACATACAACATTTAATTGAAGAGATCTACAAGTTTTTAGTCAAGCCTTGCAGAAAATCTGCGCTCATTTTCATTTCAAGCTGACCCGCAAATCTACAAATTTGTCCTTCATTTTCAATTGGCGTAGAATGCGTTACGTTCGTAGTCTTTCACAGCGTAAACAGCTTGTTCCGGCTTACTTAACCTTGGTTATGTGCCAAAAAAATAGCTTGAAAATAGCCAAGAGAAATAAAAATAAAAGAAAAACGAATTTTCATGCGCTTTTCCAAGTCACTAAACAGCAAAATGTAAGCGGGGCAAATCAGCCGAGGCGAAGGGGTGCGGTAAGGTGCAAATCGTCTGCAAGCAACGCATTTCTGGCAACACCCACGATAAGGAAACGTCTGTTCAAGGTTGGTTTTTACTTTGGTGATTTTCTTCCGAAAAGAAAAACGAAAACTCCTCCTAACAAAAAGTAATGCGACGAATGAAAGTGTTTTGCCTTGGCCAAGGATAACCACACAAGAAACGCTTAAGAAAACTTTAAAGATGGCGCTGGCTGGCATTGAAATGGAGTGGAAAAGGGTTTTCCCACAAAAATGGCACTGCTCAGGCAAGAGGTGGGCAAAAACTGAAAACTAAACGTTCCAATGGCTTTTTCCACTTATATCATGCGGCTGCTGCTGCTGCTGATGATGATGATGATGATGGTGTTGTTGCCTGAGCTATAATAATAAAAATAATAACGATAATGATAATAATAATGCGTGAAAAATATGCTTCCAACAGCAAGAAGACGTGGAAGCAGCATAAACAGAACATATACACCGTTAAATGCCCGGCTTGTTGCTTCTTATGCTTACCTTTTTCTTGGTGCAGGCAGCTGGCCAGACGTGACACGCAGCAGATAAAATAGGAAAAGAGAAAAAGAGGAAAGGGGAAGAGGAAGCGACGGCGTTGGGGAAAAAGAGGTTGAGAAAATGTGCTTTGGCCAGATGGTAGCGAGTGTGAAGGCAGAAGCGTAAAGATTAACAAGTCATGATTATTAGAGCCGAGATGTTGTCGTGAGAGTGGCGGAGGCGCAACAGCGGGGGTAATTCAAGAAAAAATAGTATAAAAGAGTTGGAGCAGAATGTGTTGAAAATGATTATAAAGTTACGAGCAGCGAGCCGTTGATTGGCTGCCTACCTCAGGCTGACCTTTAATTTGAAGTGGTTTGCCAGGCAACATGTCTCCCCCTGGTCACGTAAACATGTCTGTATGCATGTTGCGTGCTCAACATTTGACCCGCACAGCAGCAAATGCAGCTTGTTGCTGGCAGCGTGTTTCTCACACAATGCGAACGATGACACGCAACATTTGCGGCTGGCAACATGAGCGATTGCAACATCGCACGCTATACACACGCACAAGTGCATGCTGTCAACATGTTGCAAAGCTGACCTTGGCCTAGGCACTGCCCAAGCAGCAGTTGATCATGCGCTCTCTTCGGCTCGCTCTGTCAACATGTTGCCTGGGCAACTAGTTCAAGCTCATGTTAATGACTCTTCTTCGATGTTGCCGCTCTCTCGCTCTAGGTCATTGTCTTGTGCAGTGTCTTTGTGTGTGTGTGTGTGTGTGTAAAGCTACGCTCATGTAAAGCTGGAGTCTGTTGTTGTTTTACGTTTTCGTTATTGTTGTCTGCCTTCTTTTTTTTTTTTTATTTTTATTCAGCATGCTCAGTGCTCGATGTCGCACCGTCTCGCTCTGTTGTTGTTTCGTTACGCATTTGCGTTCAGTTTTTAATTGTTGTTTATTTTCGCGTTTGGCTTTTTACCATTACTTTAAACACTTTTATTGCGCTTCATCATCATCGTAATGTTTAATGTTAAATGTTAATGTTAATGTTGTTGGTAATGGTCATCATCAGTTACGCCCCTGGGTCATTGGCATCTGCCGGTCAGTTGGCTGCTTACTTAAGTCGGCTTCCCTTTCCCTAGCCTCTTCTCTATCTATCTCTGTCTTCTCTCATACGCCCTTTAATTGCAATCGTGAAAGCCAAACGCGCAGCCTGGTCGTTGGATTACCAGCAGACAATTGTGTCGAGTAGTTGTTGTTGATACCCTGTAAAGCATTTTCTAAAGTGTATGTTATGCACTGTTATTTTTCCTATGCAAATAATGCATCAATAAAATAAAACATTGTTTATTTACATTTAATATTTTATTAACTATGATTTGTTTTTTTATTTTTTTGCAGGGTATCGCTTAGCCTTGCCTACTCATGGCAGTTATTTATTTGTATTGTTTTGATGATGTCACGTTGGGTGTAGCTGACAATGTTTCCTATGGCTTCCTGTCTTTACCAACTTGTTGCTATTGTTCTTCTACATGTTGCTGTGCCGTTGCGGTTGTTGTTGTTGTTGCTGTTATTTAGTATTACATTTGTTGCTGTTCTTGTTGCTGTCATGTCCGGCGGCAAAAGTTTGTTCCCCACTCTCTTTCGGTGCTTGTTGCTGTTGACCAATTATTTTCTACAGGCCATGGGGGAAAATGCCTACAGAAATTCTTTGGGTTCTATATATATAGATATGTATGTATTTATGCTGTATTCTCTGTATCGTTGTTGTCATTGCCGAGTTATTAGCCATCATTAAAAGAATACCGTTACACACAATCATTTAACAGTAAGCGAACAGCAACAAGCACAGTTTTTGTTGTTGTTGTATAGGAATTCCTGTTATTCTTTCCTTCCTCTGCTCTCCTCACTTGCTTTTATTGAAAACGATTTGCATTAGTAAAGAGAGATGAAAAACTGGAAAAATTACTTTCAAAGCAGAATGAAACTACTTGAGTAATTACAATCGATAGCAATAAATTTTGCAGCTCTAGCTTACCACTTTGATTTGGCTTTGGTAAAAAGTTGGCCTCTAATGAAAAAGTTCTTAAAACAATTCATTTACAGTTAGAGTGGAATATAAAATGAGAGAATGAACAGTTTGATTATTCTTTCTGTATATAAACAAAAAATAGTGAGTCAAAGATGATGCGAAATAAATTGCTGCAAATAATAGTTTTTAGCCAGCGAAATAATATGGTTTAGTATCTACTATTAAATTTTTTTTTCCAAGCTATTCTCTATCGAACTCCAAGTGGAACTTTCACCTCCTTTATAAAGTTCTGGCACGTTCGACGCGCAAAACTTTGCCACTCTTTGCAACTGGAATTGCAACTGCCACAATTTGGTTTTGTAATTTTTTTGTTTGTTTGTGCGCTTCCTGGTTCTGCAACTCCGCTGAGATTTGCAATGCCAAACAGGCATGGCCCAGACATGATCTCCATAAATACATTCAAATACTCGTATGTCTCAGAGACTGGTTGAGCTTTCTAGTCTCTGAGTTCTTCTAAATGATGTCAGCTAAGTAGAATTTTTGTTTTTTGCTTTGCCGGTTTGAGTTGCAAGTTTCTGGTTTTTCCATAACCACGATTTTCTTTTTGAGCCGGAGAGAGAGAGAGAGAGAGGCAGATTTTGTCTTGGTGTTTCATTCCACTTTTTCTATACTCAACAATCCGAAATCGGCCATTAATACGATTAGCATTTTGATTGGCGATTATTAATATGGCTTTGATTTGCCTGTTGGCATTTATTGTGGCAAGTTCATTGAACGAATGAAAGAAATCATTTGGCAGTTAATAACGACGCTTCTTCGCTCTATTGGCGCTCTATTACTTCAACTCCCTACCGTTTGTTATGGCCGCACTCTAATGACTTCCCAAAGTTGATTCGATTCGCTTCGATTCAAGTGGCCCAACGAGAGCCCGGGTCCGAAGAGCGTATGTGCGTGCGTGCCGCTAATGTGAATTTGATTAATTTAATTAATAATATAAAAATTTATGAATATCTATCAACTATATGTGTGTATTGAAATTATACTAATCGTTCAGCTACAACAATGAGAGAGGAGGAGAGCTGGGAGTTTTATTCATTTGGTCAGCGCCGCCAGCCAAATGTTTACCCGAGTGTTAAACTGTTGACATACTCTCATAGATATTGTCATGACCTCATCATGTAGGAGAATAGAATACGGTTTTGGTTGGAGAAATGCTTACGTTTGTGTATGGACATATAAAGCCGATTACGTCAGTCATTTCTCATTATGTACTGTGGTTCTGTGTGTGTGTGTGTGTGCGTGGGCATTGTATGTTGTTTAAGTATTATTTACACAAAGAGCTTATTGTTGAATAAACAATAAACTGAACTGATATGATGGAGAACTAAAACAAAGATATTATATATATTTATAATAAAACAACATAATGGAATATTTAAGAAAGTAAACCTTAACCTAAAATTTCTTCTTTAATCTTAATCCACTTCAATTTTTCGCACTCTCAAATTGTCTTAGCTCTTTTTTTCCCACATTACATTCTTAACCCATTCATATATTTATCACTTCATTCAGTCTGATTTTATCTCAAGTCATTGTATGCTCTACTCCTCGTCTTCATTCTGTTCACTGATTGCTTCACATTTGCATTCCTGTTCGCAACTTCCATGCACTGATTGGCCCATTAACGCGGCCTGTTCCGAATAGACGTCGACATTATTTCCGAGGCATTTCCACCAAACACGTGCAGCATTTGCATTCAATGAACTCCGCACTCAGCCATTTGCCGAGTGTAAATGTTAACCCATTAGAGGAGCCAGTCAGGCCCCCCCTCGGCTGCCGCTCGAGCTGATCAAATTTGACGCCCCTTAGAGTTGTCAACGTCGTCGCACATTTTCCACTCGGTTGCGTCTTGCAGCGTGGACAAAAGTCACATTAGATCAGTTCATAATGAGGCAACAATCTTTTCTGTAATACACTGAAAGTTAAAAGTTGAGTGAAGTCGACTTAAAAAAAAAAACTTATATAAAATAATAAAGTAAATAAATTAATAAAAAATAAATAAATAAATATATAAAAAAAATTACAAAAACAAATAATAAAAGAATTAATAAAAAATATAATAAATAAGATAATAGAAAGAATATATAAAAGCATTAAAAATGTTAATAAAAAATAAAACAAACACATATTTAGATACACATTCAATAAATTTAAATAAATAAAAGTGAAAAAAAAATTTAAAACAAACATTTATAAAAAAAAAAAATAAAAAAAAAATTTTAAAAAATAATAAAATAAATAAATAAAAATAAATAAATAAAATAAATAAATAAAATAAATAAATAAATAAAATAATTATAAAAAAAAATATATAAAAAAAATATATTAAAATATAAATAAAAATATATCAAAAAAATATATAGAACAAAAATTATAGAAAAGAAATTTTAAAAAATAATTTACAAAAAATAATTAAAGCAAAAAAAAAAAATTATTTTAAATGTTTGTTTTTTTTTTTTATTATTCCAAAAATTATAGTATAAATAAATGGGAATGACATCAATGGAATTAAATCAGCTGCATTGTGTGTAACACAAATATATTAGGAATGAAGAAAGTCAGGTGCTCTCAGAGTTTTTATGAAAAATATCTCTAAAGAGCGTACAAAATGAGCTAAAAGTGCTTTTCTCTTGTCCGCTAGTTTTTAATGGTAATTCGCTGATGCTTTAATAGCAACGCTTGAGGCCGCGTTAGATCTTTGATGATAAGATGTGCCACTGAGGCTGGCAGAAAAGAGTGATATAAAATTATACAATTGTATAGGCAGGTATTTGTAATTATTCAGCACATCAATCAAATTATGGCGTGAAAATGCTCGCAAGTAATTGGAACTTGGAGAGCTTGAAAAACCAGTTTCAGCTGTGTCAATTCTCATCAGCACTTGATTTGTCACTTCAATGGACACACACACACACACATACACATGCAGAGAGAGAGACATACATACATTGGGTGCACATACTCATGCCATTTTTCACACCTCATCATTGCTCTCTTTTTTCTATGTACTTGCTATATGGTTTGTCGGCAAAGTTTTTTGATATCACGAGCGTGGCTTCACCATGACTGTTGGTCGACCAAGCAGCTGATAGACAAGTGGGGGGTGCCAAGGGACGCTGCTTGGGGAGAGTTAGACTGAGTCTGGGTATGGCCAGAGGTCTGAGTCTGGGTGTACAAGTGTCACCGTATAAAAGTCGAATCCAGTGTGCCGCCCCTCCTTCGCTCATCAACGTGTCCAGCACTTGAGTGTGAGAACGTGAATGTGTCTGGACAGTGAACGCTCCTATGCGAGCAGCGCCGAAGATGCCCTCTACTGAGCGCCCCCTCTTCCTGCGCCTCTCCAGTGTCATTCACACTATGGCGGCGGCGGCGGCGGCGGCTTTTTCGACTTTTTTCTTCTACTCTCAGGTTGGTTTTTTTTTTTTTTTTTTTCTTGTCGTCGTGTCGTGTGTGTTTTGTGAGTTTTTAGCAAACTCATTTATGTAGTTTTCGTTACTTGTTTACTTAAAGTTCAAGTCGAGTGTTGTTTTTACAAATTGTTAGACACATGAGTGTGCTCTCTCCTGCTCTCTGACTCTCTCATTCTCATTCTCACTCTCACTCTTTCTCCGTCGCTTCTCTCAGTTCTGTGAGTGTGTGTTACAGTAAAGCAATGCAGACAGCTGAAAGGAAACGAACGACCTGGTTGAACAGCAGCCGGTTCTATGTATGTCTCTTCGTCAGGAACAGCTACATCCACAGCCAAAGCCACAGCTACAGCCAGTGTCACAATCACATTCACGAACATTTTGTACTCACTGTTCTTTTTGGTGCCCCTTTGATGTTGACCCTAGTTTTAATGTGCTCCCTTTGTTTTTTAGTTGGGTTCAGTTTGGCTTTCCAACTGGATTACTGACGAGTTTTGTTATCAAAGTGGAAGGAAGTGCTGCCCTGGCACTGCATTTGAATAGAAACGGGAAATTAGTTGGTATTTAAAATGAAATCGGTGTTCAGTTCACTCTCAGGGCTAGTCGAGGGGCGGAAGAGCCAAGGATTATAATTATATATAGCAATATTATATTTGTGTGGATACCTATGAAGATTTTATATATCATTGACTTATACAGATAGTACTCATTTTTGTTAGTATTATTTTTTATTTATATTTTTAAATTATTTTATTTAAGATGTCAATTTAATTCAATTTTGTATTATAATTTTGCCGATGTTAACTTTTAGAACTTGAACTTGCATTCAAAGTCAATATTTAGCTCTTTAGAGAATTTAGTCTCTCAACTTATGTCTCTCTGCACTAGCAACAAAATGATTTGACCTCTTGCTTGTGTCGCAAATGAACACAATTTTCAGTCGACCATCCTCAGGGACTGCATTCAAAAGGATTATATACATCAAATACAATTATAAAACTATTAAAAGCAAAATCTCAGCTTCGTCAGTCAATCAGTCAGTTAGTCAGTCATTCATTTTGTCCTGCTGTCAGCAGCACGCAGCAGGCAAAAGATTTCGCTCAAAACTTATGCTGCCCTCTCATGTAGTGCTGCTGTTGCTTCCGCTCCTGCTCTTTCTAGTCTGCTCTGCTGTATTTTTCCATTAAGCTGGTCATCAGACGTTACAAATTAATTACATTCGCAGTGAGCCCTACTCGCTGTGCCGTTCCATTTCGTTCCATACCCGGACTCTGTTCGCTCCATTAAAACTAAAAAATGCAATTACATATAGCGCCTGGGGGTATGCAATGAAGCAGCAGGAACGCAGGAGCTGGCAAGGACATCAGCGCCAGCATTGCGTCGCATTTGCCGCCAGGCTATTCCTGGCTTGGCCATTGAATTTGGTCAACAAATAAGCGCAGGCAGGAGCAATAAGGCAATGCACGAGTGGGGGATGCGGCTGTGTGTGACCACCAACAGGGAGCAGGGATAATTCGGCTTGAAAATCGTAATGAGATTGTGCGAAACATTTTTAATTTCATTTACTGCCAGTGGGCAACAGCTCTTAGCGGGCCAAGCAATTTGGCCTTTGATATCAGAGCACAGAGATCAGAAAAACGTAACAAGATATTTTGATTGCGAATCAGAGATGTCAATTATGAGTGTCATTGTGATAAAAGGAAAAAGATTTTAAGCTAATAAATCTACAATTTGTTCATGAATATTATCGATCAAAATTTTATGCAAATATTCAAGTATTCCAGAGAACAACAACAAATTAAGCCACAGCGAAAGTAGGAATTATTTCAAGTAGCATACCCAAACCCATATAGGTTATATATGTATATCCTAGTATATGTCTTTTATTTCTATCACATGCTTGTCTTGTATTTATGTAGTAAATTCCCATAGATTAAATTGTATTAAATCCGAAGGAATTCTGTTTTAACCTCCAATAATATGTTACACCAAAAATGTAACATTCCATCCAACGGCAGCTCACATGATGCTAGCCCTTACAGTAGAGTACCCTGTAACACCTCCTGCAACGTCTTGTTTTCCTTTACCTCGACTTCGCCTGCATCTTTGCCCATTCAGCTGCAGTCAACTGCAAATTGAAAGAAAATAACTGGCTCTATCGCTCGGAAGAAGGGGGATTTCTACTTTAACCTCCTCATACCAGCGAGCTCCGGTCCTGTTGTGCAGATAAGACAAAATGACAACGTCTGACGTCGCGTCCGAAGCCGACAAAGTGACGACACTTGTGGCCCTGTGTCGACTCCATAACCGTTGCCCCCTGCCACGTCTGCCTGTTGCTGCTGCTCCCCTCTATTCCTCTACCCCTCTCCCCTTCTCCCACTGTCTGTCTTCTGCTCTGCCAGTCCCTGTGGTTGTTGCTGTATACGAGTTTATCTTTTTGAGTTTATTATCATTATACAACCATATGGCGAAATATTCAGCAGGAGGCTGTGGATAAGCAGAGGGAAGGGGCAGACGGTAGGGGCACAGTTTGACGTCAGCCCCGTCAGACAGGCGCCAAAATTGTTGCGCTACATGAGCGTCCTCTCAGCGAAATACACTTGACAAAAATGTGTTGACTCGAAACTATGTTTAGTATATAATGGAAAATATATACACATATAATGGAAATCAAGAAATTTGGTATATGTATATAAGAGTATGGATAACTTAACTAAAGAAAATAGACTTTTCTTTGCATATAACATGGACGATTTTTTCAAGTGTTTGTCTATGATTCTTTCAGGACCTCTGTATAAAAGGTATATGCCCGTCATCAGCTGCGTCATTTTTAACCCTATTATTATCGTTATAATCGTCATTATTGTCTCCATTGTCATCATTATCACTGTTGGCGTTATCTGCATAAATGTTGGGTCACACTGAATGCCGCGTTAACTGCCAGCTCATATTTTGCATGCTTTTAATAGGTTGTGTATAGCGGTGTGTATGTGTGTGTGTGTGTGTGTGTGTGTGTATCGCGGTGGGTATTGGGGGCTTGTCTAAGGGGGAGCGCTGTGGCTTGTCACGTTGCGTACATTTTCTAAAACGTTTTTGTGCAAATGTGGCGCAAATTTCTCTGCGCATTTCTTTCAACTAACCGAAACCCTCTGCGCCCTTTCGCACAACCCCCTGCTTGGGGCGTGTGTTTTCATAATGCGCCATAAAGTATGCAATGTTATTTTGCGCTTGATGAATTTTTCCACGTTGTACAGTTTTAGATGGTCGTTGCTGTTGCCGTTGTTGCTACTGTTGTTGCTGTTGTTGCAGCCAGCAGTGTGGCAGGTAATTCGCATAGTGTGTTGCAAAGTGAATTCCACCCAGCAGCACAAAGTAAATTAATGTGCAACACTTTTTAGATGAGTACACGCGAAAATCCTTTGAGTGGACTTTTGTAAAAACCCGCTGATCCTGGCATTTACGTGTGGCCCCCAAACGCGGCTAACACTTGTAAATGCTTAAGTAATTTGTGGTAAATGATATTACATGGATTTTAAAATACTTTTAGGAAAGAGGTTAATGAGATTTTGTCGCTAAATCCATTGAGGAAAGTTAATTGATATTTGGTTTCCCGATTGTGATGGGTCGACTTTTCTCTTACAATATATTTTATTGGAAAGCATATTGATTGCTTTTGTAGTTTGTTGTACAGTTCTTCCTATCTCAAGCTCCTGCTAACTTCTCATTTATCTTTTTAAATCTCGTTTCCTTAAATTCTCAGAGTTATTTCGGTTTCCATATTCACCTCTCTTTCTCTATATTTCTTTTTCTTTCGCCTTATCTTTCTATCTCTCTTTGCTCTTCTTATATATGTTTTCCACTTTCATCTTATCTCTCTCTATCTTGGTAACTATTGTACCTTTTCTCTCTCCTTCTCTTTCTCATAGCTCTATTATTTGTCCGTCATTCTCGTCTCTAGGATATTCATTTACTAATTGGAATGAGCTCAGTTACCATCTGCTGCAGCTGCAGCGTACTCACTTTTCCAGTATTTCTTTTCCATCGTATTCGTAAACGTTTTTATGCCACCAATAGAAACGAGTGCTACTTCAATCTCTATTATATAGTGGCTGCTAATGGTTTCATTGCCATACCAGAAAACCACCATCTTCGACTAGCACTTACGATCTCGAATTCCAGTAAATGTCATGTCGGTTGCTACGTGTCATTTGCCAGCACAGGGCGACAATTTGCCAAAAAAAAAAAAAAAAGAAAGAGGAAGAAAAATATACGCAAGCAAAGTAAAAGTAGGGAAAAGCAAAGTAGAAAAGCTAAAAATAAAGTCGATGTTTAATGGCGCACAAAACACGCCGTAATGAAAATGGCAAAGTGCAACCAGAGAGAGAGAGAGAGAGAAAGAGAGAAGCAGAGAGAGTGAGATAGAGAAAGAAAGAGTTTCGAGAAGGAGCTTGGTTGGCAATGCAAAGTTATTTGATTAAGTCACTTACAAGCTGGATCCTTAGCGAACGAAAGACTCTGAGCGAAAGTAATGCCACTCAGGGTTGGCCAACGCCATGTAATATTGACATATTGAACAAACGTGCGCCAAAACCGCGCCAAGTGCAACAAAGCTGCCCGAAGAATGGAGAAAACGAGTGAAACTCTCGAGCAGGCGACCGAGCAGCCAGCCAGACAGACAGCAGGCAGACAGGCAGACAGGCAGGACTTAAAGGACTAAATTCATATTAAAAGTACGCGCAGACATGACAGCGGCAAAAGCCAGCCAAATGGTAGCTACAAAACCGAATAGCAAAACCAAAAACTGTGAAACACCAAAAACCCCTAAAAACTCCCCAAACTCAAAGCCAGCCAGGCTGCAAGTGCAAAAATTCTAAAATATATTGCACGGGCAGCAGCCCCAATCTCGTTCCCTTTCTTTCTCTCTCTCTCTCTCTCTCTTTCGTGCAACATAGACGCACGTACAACAGGCTGCGATGCTCATGACCCCCAACCCCCCCGTTTTTGTTGAGTGCCTTGCGTGGCAAGTAACCAACGTCGAGACACATTTTCTAATAATGTTTCAGCGTCACGTATTAATGCGTTTGTTTGTATCTTCATTTTACCCGCTGGCATTTTAATGTATTTATTTTTTCTATCCCATGGCCGCTCCTCATTCTATCTATCTCGCTTGCTCTATCCGTATTCCGCTCGCCTCCCTAGCTCCAGAGAGTCTCTCAGTTTTCCTCTTGGGAAGTTTGTCATGTTTGTGCATGCGACACACTCGCCGGGTTAATAATGAAGTACGTTTACGTGTAAACTCTATTCTAATATGTATGCTAAAAGCTTTGAACAGGCAACAGACACCCTAGCACTACCAGCTCTACCACTACTGCTACAACCCTAGCAAGCTTTCTGCACTTTTTTCTACTACTGGTATTGTCGGTATGGGGCTTAGGGATGCTGGTATTTTATATCTGCGTAATATGTTGTCAAAATTAATTATTGCTTCAGCACAGTTTTGCTCGTAAAGTTCGCTTTAGCAGTTAGAAATGTTGTGGATAAATTTAGCTTTTGGCTGTGCATGTGCATTAAGCAATTTAGGACTTGGTAGTTTCGGTAAAAAGCAAGCTTACATGTGGGAAACGAGCATAAGCATAAGCGTATTATAGGCTTATGAAATTAGCTTGTAATTAATTTGCCATTAGGAATAAAAATGTATAACATATTTATATTTATACTACTTCTCTGTATCTAATTTTCCCTTTGATTCCTTCTGAGTTCCTTTCTTTTTCTATATTCGTAAATGTGTTCTACTCATTACTCATTAGCATTTACCATAGTATTTTCTAGAATTTTTTCCCTTTTGCTTTGTGCCGCATTCGTAAACGTTTCAACGGCTGTTGCTTTTACAGCCTATAAAAAGTAATGGAACTTTACAGCATGTTTACAAGTCTCTTCTTTTTTTTTCAAACATCACCACCGCATCGAGTCCATATGCTAAATTATCTCAGATACTCCATATTTTCCATCCTTTATTGACTCTGCTTCAGAGCACACTTAACTCAAGCATAGAAACTTTTTGTGGCTTGTTGACTTAAGTGCTGTGCCTTTGGCTGCCGGCACTTGTTTAACCATTCATAAAAACCTACTCTCAACCACTCTGACACACTTCAGTGTCCGCACCACCAACACCACTTACCCCTCTGATCCCATCAATCCCATCCTAGCCAAAGGAGAGCCAAATAGCATGATGTTTTTCTCCAAAAAAAGAACTCTGCTGCCTACTTTCAGGCATCTAATCACGCAGTAGGCTATGCGCCAGGCAGGACAGCTCAGTTTACCAATTCTATTAAAATTCTTCTCAAAAGTCACACGCAAGCAGAAAGAGACAGCAACAGTGAGAGAGTGAGTGAGTGAGAGAGACAGATGGATAGAGGTCGAGCAGTTAGGGACAACTACATATTAGAAAAGTATTAAATTACAACGCCCATGTAGAATACACGCCTCTGTTTGCACAATGTCCTTGCAGCGACCGGCTGTGGTGCGTCTCTGTGTGTCCTGGTGGCTATCCTTTTTCTGTTCCTAGCTGCTCTCTGCGCTGTTTTGTCCTCTTTTTTGTGTCGCAGCATGAAAATTATAGGTTCTACGTCCTTTGGCTAGTCCAGTCCGTTCGGCAATGTGTGAAGTCATCGCTTTATAATCAAGTTTTCCTTTCAAGTTTCCTTTTCCTATTTTCCCAAATATCCCTCCCTCTCTCTCACTCTCTCTCTCTCTGTGTCTCTCTCTGTCTCTATTTCTATCTGGTCCATATGGTCGCACAAATTGTCGCCTTGCCGACAGAATATGTGGCTCGTTGTGAATGTGTGTTTGTATTTGACTCCTTTTGCCGTTTACTTACTGCTGACTGTCCTGCATGTCCTGCTCTGTCCTTACGTGTTCTGTCCCCTGCTCTGTCTCTGCGCTGTGCATCTGCCATGAAAATTAAATTGACCGTAGCTGCTTAAAGTTATTAAAGTCGAAAGGCATCCGGCTTAGCTCCCATTCCCACTAAGATAACATTTAGAAAAGGCCGCACAGAGTTTTGCACACATGCCATGAAGACAAGGGAATACCCTTTACGGATGTGGAAGAGTAAGAGAACTTGACTCAAAGTTTCTACAACTGATGTGATATAGTTTATAGAAATCTTTTGCAGTTTTATTCAATGATACATTTAGAGGCAGAGTATTAACAGTCGGTAGCATATTGTTGGCATTTCCTTGTTCCGTGTGTGCCCTACATGATTGGTTGAGTCAGCGAAATATGTGCGAGATTTTGCACAATTTTAGCCCCGCTCCTCTCTCATCACATAAAGCAATTTTCGGTCTGGGCGTGGGTCAATCGTTCGTGAAGGTTCAGCTGTTGAAAGGAGGACTGGCATGACATCAGAAGGTTGCTTGAGATTGTTTGCAGCTAATCAGATTCTAATAAAACACGTACTTGAGCCGATAAATTTAAATAGATGCTGACACGTAATGCTAATCGATATAAATCAAAACAATTGTGTTGACTCTCGACAGGGCTTAGTTGCAAAAATCTAAGCAAAACATATAAAAAGGGTTGAACAAATTAATTTTCCTGAGGAAATTTAGTTCAGCTGTCTAAGTAAGATGCAGTTAGTTAGCTGAGAGTACTGTGGAGATATTTAAAATTAGAATTTTATTTTTCATTACTGTTGTCAGCTGTAACATAATTTTTTATTTTTATATGGCATCAATTAATTTAATTCAATATTTCTATTAGAATTTCTTTATATAAGGCTAAGCTTCACAGATTTATTTGTATATTTAAAAACATCAATTTTTAAAATATATTTTTTTTTATTTTATTTGTAGTTCTTCCTTATTTTTCGTCCAACATTTTATCGATTTCTCTACACTTCAGAGTTGCCATTTTGCTATTGATTTTGTATCTCTTTCATATCAGTATATCATCAATCTTGATTACCTCATGCATCAGCATCATCTCAATCATCATTACCGTTATTCACGCATTGCTGCGTGTCACTTTCACTTTTGCGTTTCATTTTGTTTACCCGTTTTCATAATTTGCCATTGCATACTTTTTGCGGCTGTGTAATTTTTTTCGTGCTGCCTTCGTTGCTGATTAAACCTGCACACACACACACACACACACACATATGCAGGCACAGACAGACTCTCCTATCTCTCTGTCACTCTCGCACACACACACACATGTACACATGTACAGAGAGATTTTCTTTGTTCTCTGTGCCTTTCTCTTAGCATTCTCGTCGCTTTACGTTGGTAATTTCGCTTCGTGTTTACTTTTAATTTGCTTAAATGAGGCGTAAGTGAGCAAATTTTTTAAGTGCGTTGTAATTTTTAATGAACTTAAAGTACAGCCAACAAAAAGTAGCAAAAAGAAGCAAGGAAAAGAGTAAAAATGTGTAATATAATGAGATAGATAATAAGTGAAAACGCAGAAGCTTCTCTTGTGTGCATTTTGCGTGTTATTTCTGTTAACTCTGCAAAAGCTTTTTGAGCTGAAAAAAAAAAAACACTTTTTTACAAGATTTTATGAATTGGTTATTTTATAAATTACACCATATTAAATAAATTATGTAAAATAATTTTTCTATTTGTATCTTTGCAGGTATGTTTCTTTATTCTTGAAAGACATTTGTCAATGAATATTTCTTAATGGGTATGTATTTGGAAAGGCTCTTAAAATACAGTCTATTTTTATTCCTTAATATAGATAACATCTATTTGTAACGACGTTCAATGGACAATATTAAAGTCTTAAGGAATAAGAGATTATTATTTATTTAATTAGTCCTTCAGCAGTTCCACATACTTTTCTCTATCACACTTTAAAACTAATAATAGAATGTTGTTAGTAGAACAAGGCATGACTGTACCTTTAAGTGGATTTTCAACTGTTTTATGTGCTTAAAAAGCAAAAGGAAATTTCGGTTGTTTCTTTGTTTTACTAGAAAGTGGGCTGACAATCCAAAAATAGTACACATTTACTTAATTTCTCTCTAAAAATAAGTTGCTTAACAATAAAATTGTTTCAACCCATTTATTGTTGCGTGAATTGTTTACTAGTTAAACTTTTTAAGGTGTGGCAACTCTATTATGTTTTTTCTTTAGCTACAGTATTTATATTCGTTTTTAAACAATTTTTAATATTCTCATCGCGTTGACACCATTTTGAGTGTGTCAATTGTAAACAAAACAGAAATAAGGTTTTTCATTGCATTGCGATGTGACTTTTCATTGTCATCGTGTCGCCTTTATTCACAAATACATATATATACATATATATATAATGCTTGCCTTGTCATTCAATGCATTCATTTGCATTGCTGACACTGATCTGTTGGCCGCCTTCCAGTTGGCAATATATGTATGTGCCCAAGTGTTTTTGGCAACCCTATTGGCCACGTCCAGAGTTGCCAGTGGACAGCAAAGTTTTTGCTAAATACCAAGAGCTAATTTTCCTGGAAAAAATGTGGGTAAACGCCAATTGAATTCAATTTTCATTCAAAGTAAATAAATAAACATTAAATTCGATATTCAAAAAGTAAATTTATTTATTTCGCGGGTAATTCAATTAAAAAATTTGTTTTTTCTATTTTTTGCGAGCAAGCATATGACAACAGCTGAAATCAACGGCCACGGTTTTGTTCATAATTGAAAAATCATAAAAAATATGTATGTATGTAATTATAAATATACATAAACAAGTTGCAGCAAAAAGAAAACGAAATGAGAGATTGCATTCGATTCGGTTTGGTAGGTTTCAATTTAAACAGCTGAGGAAAAAAATGCGACAAACATTGTGCAAATGTCAATTAACTTTCCACGACAAAGACACAAATAGTCAACGAATTTACATACATACATAGTGTATAAAAGATCTGAAGAGGTTTGGGAAGCAGCGGTCAACAGTCAAATTCAAATTGATTTTTAATTAATTTTCGTCACATTTTTGTGCCCTTTGAAATGAATGAAAATTGCTGCCAATTGCTGGCTGGATGGCTGTATTGCGCCTGGCCTCTCGCTCTAAGCGATGCTGAGAATCCAATTGACTTTAAATGTGTGTGTGTGTGTGTGTGTGTGTGTGTGTGTGTGTGTGTGTGTGTGTGTGTGTACTGTCTGTGTATTTGTGTGAGTGGGTGGGTGGTTTAGTATTGGTCTGTGTATATACAATATGTAGAGGGTTGTATTGTCAACTATTATAAATTCAATTTAGATACGTGATGGATGTACGAGAAACGAGAAGAACAAAGTAAAAATGGAAAACAACATGAGAATTGTGTTAGTTTGTGGTAGAGCTGAGAGAGGGTTGCAGTTGCTGGGTGTAAAATAAAAATGCGATTACACATACATATGTACATACATATATGCTATTGACATAAATAACTCTCATGCCATCGAAAATGTTTGTATATCAATTGAGTTTGCGTAGACTAAAGAAATCAATTGCATTTGCATTTAATAAATTCAATTGAAATATGGCAGAAACAGAAATTAAATTAAAAATAAATTTCAAAGTATTAGAAATTGTTTAAAATAAATTATAAATTTGGTAGTTATTTTTATTATTGATTTTTTTTTATTTTAATTTTTATTAATAAAAAAGAAGTTTCTATATATTATAAAAAAATATAACTATTATAAAGAAATTTTAAATATTAAACTTTTAACAACCTATCAAATAACCCTAGCCAAGGTAGATACTAAATTCTTATATTCCAGTAGAGCACACGAGAAACCCGTAAAGGCCGAGCCCTTTTGAGCTCAATTCAATTTCCCCCATTTCAATGCATGCTTTACATATGCTTATATATAAATGGTTGAAAAATAGTTTGATGCAATATGTACGACAGCATCATTCAAGTGCCTGACAACCCTGTGCTCCATCTACACATATGCAAAGTGCAAATACACACACGCACACATAAACACGCTGACACACACTTGAAACTTTATTGCCTCATGTCTGGTTGGACACTTCACACAGCTGTTTTTTTTTTTTTGCAAAAAACGAAGAGCAACATGAAATTGTCAGAGAAAAAAATGCAGATAAATTGCATGAATACCGCATGCTGCACTTATCGTTATCGATAAAAAGAAACTTCAATGTTGTCTGTGCAACACAAAAAAAATAAATAAATAAATAAGAGATAAATTAATGGCACCGTGGTGTAAAATAAATGAGATGGCGACAAATTGACACAGGCTTGAGCTAATTTTAATTAATTCGACCAGGTCCCTGGCTAATTACAGCGGCTATAAAGATAGATAGTAAGAGCGAGAAAGAGAGGGAACATGCGTATAGGCTGTCGTTGCATGTAACGAGCGCAGCTAACGAGCGGCAGCGAGATTAGCATCTTGGCTTGATCGTTACAACAACTGTCTCTCTTGCTCTCCTATGCAACGCTGCCTTGCCTGTGCTCTCGCACCGAGTTAAACTTGTTGTGCAGTTAGGCAGGTCGTGGCCGGCTCTGAAAAATTTTAGGCCAAGCACACACACTCACACACACACACACATAAGTTACTCACACATAAGTTCATACTCGCGAACAGCCCGCTGCTCGTCGCGTGCGGTGAACGAACTCAAAGCTGTTTGACGGGAACACATTTCGCATGGCCCAGGTGCGAGAGCGAGACGGACTGCGCTTAGCATTACTCACTTCCCACCGCTCCTCTCTAAGCTTGACTTGCAGCTTTTTTGAATGTCATTGTCGAGGCAGAGCCGAGAGAGCGATAGCGTTGTTTGTTCTCTTTTTCTTATGCTTGGCTCTGTCTTAGTTTGCATAAGCTTCAGTTAGTTTTGTTGTTGTATCTTGTTGGCTGTTGCTTTTGTGCTAATTTCGCATGTGATTGGCGTGCATTGAACTTGTGCGCTAAAACCAAAGCACAGAGGCACATATACAGAGGCGCACGCCCATAGCAACACGTGAGCAGCAGCATTAATTAATGCTGCTGCTGCTGCTGCAATGTTGCTGCAACATGTTTATGGCAACTTGTTGAACAGCGTGCGCGGTTGTTCCGCTGTCGTACTACCGTTAGAAGTTAGTGAACTGTCTTTCTGTTCTGCTCTTGTAATGCATTCCTGATGATACTCTTCGTGTTCGAATTGTTGTTGTTGTAGATGATCATTTTCCATCATTTTGTTTGCTGCGCACACAGACAATTTTCCAGCTTATGAGATTGCAAGAGTCCACTTCAATTTCATGTTCTCGTGCATGAAATCAATGTTGTTGTTGTTGCTTTTATTATCTGCCTTCTTTTGACACTCCTCTAAGAGATATATGCGGCCCAGGTGGAGTCCAGGCCTAATATGTAATTTAACGCTATGCTGTTCTTGTTGTTGTTTCTTTTTTTGTGCCTTATAAGGTTTTTGTCTTGCCTAGCTTACGTTTCGCGCTCTCGTTTTAGTTTCAGCTCTGATTTTTTTTTCTGTATTTCTTTCTTTCTTGCCTAGTTCTCGGCTTAATTTGTTTAGTCACACTTTGTTGCCAGAAGTCAACAAACTCCACATGGGTTCAACGTTACCTAATAATAATCGTACTATCCCCTAGGAGTCAGACCGCTTGAGGTTTTTAGTTGTATTTCATTTATTATCGTCATTAAAGTTCACGGAGGGCGTGCTACGACTTGTCGTCTAGTTTCGTATAATTAATGAGGTTTCGAAATAACAATCAGGTGTAAGAAATAATGATAAATGAAGAAATATGAATATTATGCCCATCAAATATTTAGATATGCTTATTCCATAGAATTTCAGTATTATTATTCAACTCCAGGGCTTTCCTTTCCGTTTATAACTGATCAAATCATCAAGAAAATCAGCACTCAATTTCCACCTGGGTTTCGGTTATGTCTCCGCTATTTACTCTTCATGTTCCATGTTCCAGCGGAACATGTTTGGGCAACCTGTTAACTTTCAGCAACATATGGCGGAAGCAACAACGAACAAAGAGTTTGCAGCATAACAAATATAAACACACATATACACACACAAACACATGCATGCACATTGCATGGCCAAAAAGTGCTGAGATATTCTAAAAAAGATAACTGCGCTTTTCTTCACACGCAACTGGCAATGCCGTCTGAACTGACCAGTATAAGAGTCGTCTAGAGCGCAACAGTTTTCTCTCGCTCTCTCAATCGCAGCACAAACTGTTTCCAATTTTTGGGGTGTGCTCGCTTTACCGCCGCACATAAACGTCAACAACAAGTGTTTGCCGTATGCGCTGAGCAAACTCTACACTCTACACACGAAATCATTGCGCTCACTGGCTCTCTCGCTCTTCTACACAACAGCACAGTAGGCCAAAGTATGAGAGTTTATATTATTGTCTGAGCAGAGAAGAGATTTGAACTCTTGTATGATTATGGTTTAATTTGCTGTGAATTTTATATTTAATGAGCTAGAATGCATGATGTTGCATTTAAATGCTGTCACTGCTCATGAAATTTGTCATATATATTTGATTAGCTTGCACTTGCTCTCTCTCCACTGTGCCAAATTGACCGCTTCGTTAGCGCTGCATTCGTGCCACAAACGAACTCTCCGCTTCGCTCATTCGCTCGTACGCTTTGAGTCGTCGTTTCTTTGGCTCGGCCCGAATCGTATCATAGGCAGGAAAATCAGTTCGCGATGGAACTTTGAACACAACGGTTCGTTCTACCGTGTTTCCGTTTCGTACTTCCCAATTCGTATATCCGTTAAACGTAAGCGATTTGTCGGGGAAATCAGAAAATAAACAAATAATATCGTGTTATTATTAGTAATAAATTATAAAAATTATTATTCATATTATATTTATTAGATATTAATATAATTGAGGAGTGTGCAGTAAAAAATATTCACAATTCTGAATGTGCAATACTAATAACAACAAAGAGATAGTTGCAATAATATAATATTTATAACATAAATCAGCAATTCCTGAAGAAATCCAAGATAATTCATACAACAATTGTTGCTTTTTTGCGGTGCGTGTCATTTGATTGATTCCGAGGATTCGAACAACGTCGTGGACATCAATGTGTGAGGATTAATGCTGCATGTAGATACAGATGCATATAGTATATGTGCATATATATACACAGATATATCTCTCTACGGGCAGCATCTCATATATCGCTCTTGCGGCCTGCAAAGCACGTCTCACGAATGCGGCTTAAAATTTAATTGAAACGCGACCCCGTAGCCGAACAATAAAAAAATACGAAATTTCCATTTCGTCAACCTAAGAAGAAACGAAAAAAAAAAAGAAAACACAGAATCAACAGTTTTTGAGCATAAAATAACGATAAATACATTAAAATAAATTCGCTCTACAGAAATCAGAAACCAAAGTTCCAGATAGCCAGCTCAAACTTGATAACAAAGCTGATTTTTTTTTAATGGTTGTTGTTTTGAAATAAAATTAAAAAAAAAAAAAAAATATATATATTTTAAAATTATATCGGAATATATAATATAATATAGGGGCTTTACGCTTATCAACAGCCCGGATAAATTGCAACGGAAGAGTGTGTGTGTGGGTGTGTGCGTGAGCATAAATATCAACAGCAAGCGGAACAACAAAAACTAAAATAATCGGGACCGCAAGCGATTTCAACAAAATGGTAGTTTTAGAAACTGCCAGCGCCCTACTGGGCGGGCCATACGCCCAGGGCGCACCCGCCCTGAAAATGGTGCAAAAACGCTACATTGGATTACATCAATGGCTGGGACCAATACGCAAAGAGCTAAAGGAGCATATTGTAAGTGTTCCAAACTTGTTGAACTGAAATCGACCAACATTTATTTAGAGAGATTTTTTGTGGTGTAGATCTATAGATTTAGCTAATATTCAATGATCCTTTGAGAGAATGTGAATTCGGGAAATCAAACTGAAACTTATCTAGAATATATTTGATAAGGTTTTCTAGGAGGCAAAGCAATCCAATCTAATTTACATATTTCATATTAATATTTCTTTTATAAAATTTGAATAAAATATACTGCTCGGTAGCTCTTAAACTGTTAATCCAAAGTTCTTAAGGTTGTGCTCTCAATTCCCGTATAGCTACTGTAACCTGTATAATTTGTTCTGTTTCTAAAAATTATATTTGACTCAGCCAAGATTAGAAAACTGAAAACAGTTTGCGGTAATATTAGTGATTCAAATCCCCGCATTTCGTATATGACTGAATTATTGACCAATAGGAATGATTTGCTTAATGAATCAGGATATTTGTGTTGTGATAAGTCTCTTACTTTGAAATCAAGATCTTCGATATAGATTATTGGCACATGGAACTCAAAAAAAAATATATATAAATATTTATGCTATTACTAAATATGTATATATAGCAGTATATTTTGATTTCCATTCTATCAGCAAATTGTTAATTTTATAGTCTATTCCATGCTCTCTACTAAAAACTAACTAGCTTTCTCTTGCTTTTGTTCTGAAATGGATTATTGCAAATGAAGTTGATCTAATTTGTGGAGCTTTAATTTGCATTTAGTTTTCCATTGAATACTTTGCAAGATTTTTCTCGATTTCCATTGCATATTAGTAATTCGTTTTGTTTTCTGCAATCGTATATTTCTAATTATTTCCGTTCATTGTTTGTTGCTTTGATGTAGCTTTGTCAACTTGTCACACTCTTCTATTGGCCATGGTCGTCTCTACTCATTTCTCGCTACTCGCTCCTCCCCCCCGCCCATCGACTTTTCCACAATTTTGTTGTCCATTTCAATTTCGTTTTCAAACATTTTCACATTGATTGCGTGCGTGTGCTTTTGTTTGTGTCTCTCGCTCTGTTGTTGTTGTTGTTGTACTGCATTGATTGATTGGCAATTTGATTGATTATATGCCAAAATCCCTTTTATTTAACGTATGTATATATTTATATATACCACTTTCAGATCAGGCTAAGCTATAATTGTTGTCTATTCGCTCGAATCGAGAAACAAAAACTGAAACTCGATTTGCGATTGAAAGCTCTGTTCGCAACTAGCCAACTAGTTGGCTGGTGAGCTGGTTAGCCGGTTAGCTGTTGGCCGATTTGGCTAGAGCATTTGGCGTGCTATATTTATGAGTAGGTTCCCCCCCACAATCTCTGGCCAAGACTAATGAGCATCCATTACTCATCTGGCCGGGATGCAGCCAGAAATACAGAAACAGAACCCAGACCTGTGGCTGAAGCCTGCCTGCCCAGCGGCTGTTCTATTAGAAGAGTTGCGTTTTTGCCAGCCAAAAAGGATGGGAGCGGGATCAAATTGAGGTACATATAGGTAGGAGTATCTTTGGGGATGTGGCGGCGGCCTAATTAATGTGTGTGCAGTAAATTTATGACCAGAGGCTTAAGCAGCTTATGAATTATGTCTTCAAGGGGGGAGAGAGCTGCATGAGTGCGTATACGCGCCAAGTGTAGAGGTGTAGGTGTAGAGGTGTGTATATATATATATATGTGTGTGTGTGTGTGTGTGTGCAGGTGTGTACGTGCTCAGTTTCCAATTGAGTGATTTATGCGCTTGAAAAATGCATGTAAAATGCGGCTGCAACTGGCGGAGCATAAAGCAACAGCTAATAGAGGGAGATAGCAAGAGAGAGAGAGAGAGAGAGTGAGAGGGAAAAGAATAGACAATAGAGAGAGTGAGAGTGAGAGCGAGTCACACAGCTCATTAAGCTGTAACCAAAGCCCTAATGGAGACTGCAAGACAAAAAGAGAGAGAGATAGAGGGGAAAAAGAGAGAAAGAAATATCTGCAGTAAGTGTGTGAGTCAAGTAGAACGTTTGATATTTCTGGATTACTTCGGGCTCAACAAGAATACGAGCAGTGAGAGGCTAGCGCCTTAAATATCTCAAATAAATGTTTACAATTTGTTAAAGTTATGTGTGTGTGTGTGTGTTGTACAACTGTAACCAGAACTAACTGCAACTACATATTACACTGAGCGAAACAGCAAAGAGCTTTTATGAGAGCAGCTCATATGGATATTTCTGTCTCTTTCTTGATATTGTAAATGCAACATGAAATGATTTAAAAAGAAATTTGAATATTTGCTATAGAAATCGTTAAGCTTTTAGAGTTCATTCAGCCATGCTGTTTTCGTTCAGTGTAGCAACCGTACAACGTTTGCAGCTGCATTACGTATACGCTATAGTGCGCCGACTGTCGCTCAGGTTACACACACACACGCACACACTCAATGGGCATTGTCAGAGTTGGAAAAATGTGACCTGACATCGATGCGACGCGATGCGGCGGCAAATGCCACTGTCAAATCGAGGTATCGCTTTTCATGTTATTGTCATGGTTGTTGCTGATATCCCCAGAATGAGTCAAGGGGAGAGATTGAAACGTGAAGAGGGAAACGAACCAAGTCTAAGTCTATCTAGTAATATATGATTAAAATGAAAATTGCAGCAGAAAAGATGAAAGAGAGAGAGAAAGAGAGATAGAGAGAGTAGGAAAGAGTATTACAAAATGTAACCTGATTGAATTATATTCAATTTAAATGAGATATATAAAGCAATATTATGATCTAGTTTAATGTATTCCAAAAGCATATTAAATTTATTTTATATGTATTACTTTATTAATTTTGTTCCTTCTTAAGGCTAAACTCATTCTCTGGGATCTTAAATTAAAGTCTACAGTAATTTCTGTCTAATTATAGAATCCGCAATCCGCAATTATGGTTTCTCCAGCACAAGCAAACCGCAATTTTGCTGATAGTCGCAATCTGAATCATATGTTGTGATTGCCTCTCTCCTCCCCCCTCTCTGAGACTGCAGCTGCTATGACCATTTTAAAGTTGGTCCACTTTCTCAGTTGATTATTGCCTTAAACTTCAAAAGTTGGAAAAAAGCATTTGCCATAGCTCTGGCCATTTCTAGTTATTCTCTCTCTCTGTCTCTTTCTCTCTCTCTGTTTCTATTTAGTTGACCTGTTTCTTTAAAGCTGTAAACGACCACAAAATGCTGAGAGACAGCTGTCACCAGACATTGGCCCGCAAAAGCCAACAACTTGCCAAGCGATTCAAGTGTACATCTTTGAATGACTTGTCTAACTGACTGACTGACTGGCTGACTAAGTGACAAACCGACTGACTGACTGGATGACTGACTGAATGAGTGAGTGATAGACAGATAGACGACGACTGCATGCGCGTCTGGCTGTCCAACCAGTTGTACAACTTGCAAACTTGAAAACTTTACACAAGTTAAACACTGAAAAGCGCTTCAGGCGACTTACAAGAGGCTTTTCAATATAATAATAATAATACGAAATGCATGCAAAAGAAAAAAAATGAATAAAAAATGTATAAATACAAGAAAATGAGAAATCTAACTAAAGCCAGCCACGATTTATGCTTAAGATGCAGTGCTGGCGGCTTCTATCCTCTCTCTCTCTCTCTCTCTTTTTCTCTACCTCTCTCGGTTGTTTTTTGTCGTTGAGACAATTTGTTGTTGTTGCTTGTGTCTCTGACTCGTTAGATCTATGCCCCTTAGCTTCCGCAATTTGTGTGGTCTTCATTGCTGTTGCGCTTTTCTCTCTCTTGTTTTTTGTTTTTTTGTAAAGTCCTTGATGGCGGCCCGTACCTTAAGCCGAAGCTCGCTTCCATTTAAATCTTTGCACAAATCGTCTCATGGGCGCCTTAAGGCCTCTCTTGAGTTACCCTTGCCTGCGCCCACTCGGCTTCTTGTTTCTGCTCCACTGACGCAACTCGAGTGTCTCCACTTGGGCTCCGCTTGTTTGGGGCGGGTATGCTTTATGCAACTGCAACAGCAACTGCAACTGCAACTGTTCCTCTTCCTCTACTTTGGCTATGGCCTCTTGATTTAGCCAACTCTTGACTCCCACTTTTTGCCATGCATCGCTGCTGGCGCATTGCTTGCTTCTTCTACTTCTTTTTTTTTTTCTTTCTTTCTTGATTGTTTTTGCTCTGATATGTTGTCTCTTTGCAAAGGCCTAAGCCCGAGTCTCTTTACCGGCAATTAAGCCACGCAACTTTCTATGAAATTAGCGCAACTCACGTTCATATGAGTTCAAATGCAATCGAGGCCAATGACAAACTGAGCTTCTCTGTTGGCCTTTTCGACAGTGTCTTAGCCTTGGCCAGGGAAAGAGAGAGAGAGAGGAGTGTCATAATGCTAGCACATCTCGTCTACTTTTTCTGCTTAAAGCTTCTTCTTAACGTTTCACCTTTCATGCTGGCTGACCTGTTTAGCGCTAATTCGTATTATTGTGAATTTCTTTAGTATTCTAAGAATAATTATTAAAATATTTAAGTCTATCTTTAATTAGTTTGTAAATCTACATAGCTTAGATCAGATATGTTTTTCCACATTTCAATTGTGTCTGGCATATTTAAATCACATTTCATCGCTTATCTCTTTCCAAGTCTAATTTCATTAGACCCAAGTGTTGTCAGCAGTAGTCGAGCAGGTGCCTTCTGAGTTTGTGTCTTTATCGCCAAATGTATCTACATATACGAGTATGGCTCTAGCCATGTATCTTATGTGCACTTCACAACTTTGGCTTTGCTACGCTCTCGGGTTTTCCACTTATGTTGCAGTATTTTTTCTTATTTTTTGTTTGCTTCTTCTTTCTCTCATTCATTCTTTCTTTTGCTGATTTCTTTCGGATTCTTTCCCCCTATGCAATTGCATTCGTGTGGGGCTTCTTTTTTTTTCTCGTGCAGCTGTGAGTTTTTCCTACGTTTTCATAAATTAAAAGTTAATAAAAACCGCAGGTAGCTCTAATTTATTTTTAATATTTATTTTTATGTTCGCAGCGCCGCGCTGCGTGCAAAATTGCAGAATTTCGCTAGCATAGAGAGAGAGAGAGAGAGAGAGAGCGAGTGCGAGATATAGAGAAGAGCTACAGCGAATGGGGATTCGTTTATTGCCCCCCTTCGCCCTCTCTTCATTTATATTCATTTTTAATATGGGGTGCAGAGAGTGCATTTTTTTTTGCTGCCGCTGCGGTGAAAATTGTTCCAAATTAGGTAGCACAACATGTGTGTGTGTGTATGAGTGTGTGTGAAAAAATGTGATTTCTTTCCTTGTTGCTTTAACGAGTTCATGCTTTGTTGCATGTGCAGCTATGTTCGGCATGGGATTGGCAAAAGAATGTTGGAGTTAAGGCGAATTACTCTGAACAATTTAATTTTTTCACAGTTAGTTATCTTGAGTTGAGGTTTTCTGTTCAGGTGAAAACTGGAGCAGGAGCTGAACGTGAAATGAAGTGAGAGAAAAATAGGATTAGGCCATAGTCAAGCTGTCAAGTTGAGTTAAACAGTTATAGAAATTGTCTATCAAATGTAAATCAGGAAATGAAGGAAATAAAAAGTTATAATTGGAATGTAACAGTCTAAAGTTCATATAATTATGTCAATATTACTTGAATATATCATCCATCATGTCTGTATCTGTATTTTGGACTTGATTTAAGATTTTCCTTAATTTATTTACAATTTCCTTTATATGAATAGTTCTTCTTCGATTTATATATAATTTTAATTATTATTAAACAATAATTGAATATTTTCTTCTCAAGCAGCTTGATTGAAATATAACTGCTTATTTATTTAAATACCCTTTAAATGTGTAAGCAGTAAGTCGCTGTGGTTGTGCCACTTGCCCACTTGACTATCGTTATGGCCATAAAGTTTCAGCCAAGTTGGTTAAATCCAATTAAGTGCACTTGCCAAATGCATTTTGCAGCAGACAAAGAAACTTTTAAGTTACACACACACACACACAGAGAGAGAAAGAAACACACACACACACACACACATACACAAACACCTGGCTGGTAATTATTTCCAAATCTTGGAGTCTGTTCTCTGGACCTCGGCTAGTTGGCTTGGGCCAACTTTAATGAACTTAACTCAATCGCAATTGCCAACGCAATCGTAATTCCAATTCGCAGTCGCAATTTTCACTTTTTCAATTAATTTTCTGTCAACGTTTGCGAAAAAGCAAACTTTTTGCTTTAGTTATGACTTGCTTAGGGGCGTGGCACGTGGTGTAATTGCCTCCAAGGGGGTTAAAGGGTAGCAAATGCCAGAGTTATTAACAACATGTGTTGCCGCCAGCAAAATGTCCAGAACGAATGGATTCTGGCTGGATGGGGTATATGTTTGGGTGTGGGGGTGGGGCGCGCAGAGCAGTCTAAGTTTATGGCCCTTTAAGCTGGCTATGAAACTCGCAACGTGCAACTTGCAACTTGCAACTTGCAACTTGCAACTTGCAACTTGATTATCTTCTGCTCCCAATTATAAAAAAGCAACAAACTATTTTCTTTCTGCTCTTGCTGTCTTCTGAACTTAAACTCAATTTGTGTAAAAGAGAAGAAGAAGACGGAGGAGGGAGGTGTCACATTATTGATGGACAGTGTACGGCACGTCTCAAAGAGCATAAGTTATTTGGCATGGAACGGAATGGAATGGAACGAGCTGAAGTGATGTAAAGTTGACGCTAAGTGGCGCAAACAAAAGTCAACTGTAAAGAGGAACCAACAGAGCAGCTCGCAAGTTAACTGAAAGCCAAATGGAATTCAAGCAAAAGATTACCGAGAGAACAACAAAAGTATCGAGTCCTTTTATTTTTTTATTTACGAAAAAGACAGAGAACTAATATCAAGACTTGGCCAGAGGCAGATAGGAGCATGCTGCTCATAAAGAATTTATGGAATTTCAAATTACATATCTGCAGTTAAACGAAACTCTCAACTTGTGCCCCTGCAGTTGTAATATTTGTGTTTGGTCTTTTCGTACTGCATTCCTAATTATCAGACAGCTGAAATATTCATACGCTTTCGCGGCAGTATTGCGCTATTCAACCTGATTTAATATGACCCTGAAAACAGTGTGTCAAGTCGGTTGGCTTCTCTGTGCAAGGGGGTGTGACACATGAATGATATGAAGTGACAACCAAACAGTTACCCAACACGAGTAAAGAACGAGAAAGGGGGAGAGAAAGAGTGAGTGAGTGAGAGAGAGCCAGAATGCGAGCGGAAACTTTAGAATAAATAATGAGGCAAAACTTGGGAGCTCAGCTGCAAATTAGGTTAATTAAAAACCGCTCGAGGACCCTCTCAGTCTCTCGCTCTCGCCCAACTCTCACGTAAGACACACTTGGAATCTCTTTTTGCCACCTTCTTCCAAACCAAAAAAAAAGAAAAGCACAAAAATGAAAATTGGCAAACAAAATATAAAAAGCAAAGGAAACTGAATTAAAAAAAAAAAAAAAAAAAAAACGACAACGAAAAGTGCGTCACAAACTTTTTCAATTAAAGTTAATTTTGTTCTTGTTGTAGCTTCGTTTCGCTTTTTTCGGGCGCATTTCCTGCTTTAAGCGTTGTCAAAAAAGCGTCACAAATTGAATTTTGATCGATATATAATGCATAGATGGCGCACGGGAAGGGGCGGAGAGGGGACGGCGGGCGCACGGGCACAGATGTCAAGCATCGGAGTGGGTGCACATAGCAAAATGACAGCAAATTAGCAGGCAAGAAAGGTCAAACCAAAGTGTCTGATGAAAGAGACGGCAGCAGAGTCTTGAGCAGAAAATGAGATGAAAGCCCGATGTCAGTGCCATAATGAAGAGGAATTTCTATCTAAAAAGATGTTCAATAAACGGACGGGCATTGATGTGGAAATCAGTAAAGAAAATACATTTTAAAAAGGAGCTGTCTGTATGCATGTTCAGTATTAATCTGAGATGCTAAAAACATATGCAGGTATAGAACATTTGTCATTTGATATATTTATTTAGATACCAAATGAGAAAGGAATCGCTAATTGTTATGTAGATAGATAGCAAAGGGGGTAATAGATAAGAGTAGAGAGATAGGAGTTAAGAGATACTAGATACTAGATACTAAATGCCAGATACTAGATAGTAGATACTAGATGCTTGATACTAGTTACGAGATCCTAGATCCTAGATACTAAATACTAGATACTAAATACTGGATACTAAATACTAGATACTAGATACTAGATACTAGATACTAGATACTTGATACTAGATACCAGATACTAGATACTAGATACTGGATACTAGATACTAGATACTAAATACCAGATACTAGATACTAAATACCAGATACCAGATACTAGATACTTGATACTTGATACTTGATACTAGATACTAGATACTAGATACTAGATACTAGATACTAGATACTAGAAACTAGATAACCAGATTTAACATACCAGATACTAGAATCTAATTAGATAGTATTCATTAATTATTAGGCCTAATACTTAATCAATGATTATTCGGCTGCACAGCTTAACTCTAAAATAACTCACCATAACTCTAGATAACTCTAGATAAATCCGTTGTATGTTCCGTCCAAGCCCCAGGGCACAATGCGCCATGTGGCTGGCTGCGTTTGCATTTCAACCATCTATCAGCTACTCACCTAAAACACACAATGCCTCCTCGGCGTCTGCCCGCCGCGTGCTCTCACGCATTTACTGGCAGAGCACTTCAAAACAAAAACGCAAAAATTCCGCTGGGAAACGGACCGGCTGTTTTATGCGCCTCGTTGGGCTGCCACACCTCCCCAGACCCGTGTCGTATGCCGCCCACCGTTTGCGCACCTCATTTGCCTCGTGCTCTTAGCGCCCACTTCACTTCATAGAATGTTTGACACATAAAACGCAGCCCCACGCCCCTGTGCAGCATGTCGCCCTCCCCTTATTGCTGTTTGCCCCATGTCAATCGCACATTTGGGCCCAGTTCCATTTTGTTGTTGCTGCTGCTTCTGTCTCTGGCATATTGTAAAACATGTTGAACATTAAACGAATCGGTGATAAAAAAAAATAAAAGGGAAAAGTAGTGGGAAAAAAATCACGTAAAATAGAAAATTCACGCGCAAGTTTATTGAACCACAGAGAGACAGCTATTGGATGGATGAGGAAGAGGGAGAGATGAGGACAGTGCGAGCCGCAGCAAATATCAATTCAACACCCAACCCCGTGCTCATCCCCCATTTATAACCCTATCGCCCGTACAAGTATCGCCGCGTTAAGTACACACATCAAAATATTTGAATGAAAAGTAAGCAAAGTAGTAGCCGCCGTTACCGCCAACACCTTCCCACTCCCATTGAGCCTCAGCTATGCGTCTGTCCAAATATATTCCCCCTCTCTCTCTCTCTCTCTCTATGGCTCTCGTTCTCTCTGGGAATCTCCTCGGCATAAACATTCGAAACCCCATTTTGCTGTAGACTATTTTTTGCCGCTTTCATCAAATACTGGGCATCATTTCACTTGAATTTCAGTTCCAATCCAAAAACTGTCTGACTGCCCCTGGCACATGTCGCTGGTCCCGCGCACACCCTATCCCAGTCCTGGCCCCTACCCAGCCCTCCGCCTGCCTTGCCTGTGGCGCTCTATTTGCTGCCACTGTGTTGCATTCGGCGCTCTGCTGCATATAAAATCGATAATTTTCTGCTCAAATGTGCAGAAAATTACGTTGATGCTGGGCATATTTATTATATGTATATATTTTTCCCATATGTCTTGTACACCCTATTTTATATTATTCGCTCGTTTCGGGCATTTCACCATATGCTGAAGCTCAAAATTTAATTTTGGTTTATGGTTTCTTGTTTTTATGGATTTTCCTATGTACAGAAAATTGATTAGAAATGTAAGTAAATGGATAGGAATATCTTTAAATCATGTTTAAGAATTGAAGTAAAAAGTTACAGATCTAAAACATTTTTGAGAGATGTTATTACAATTATCTCCCAGCTAAGATAATCATATAAAACTGGTAAAAATTCCCATTATACCATTAACATATAAATTTACACAATTGCTGCTGCTTGATTCATGATTCATATAGACTATAAATAACAGAATGTATAGAACATTCATATCTTCACAGCGAATCGAAAAGCCATTAAGCGTTTATCCCATTCAAGTGTAACGAGAATTTCTTTGAATTGGCGAAAATATCATCTAATAGCATGAAACTTAATGAACAAATTATTCAATAATAGCAAAAGCAAAAAAAAGAGTAAAAAATGTTTGTCATAATTTTGTTTCAGTTTTCGATGCTGTGATCCATTTATTTTATTTGTGTTTTAATCGATTTATTGTTTTATTATTTCTGTTGTCATCTCAAATAGCATTTTTGTGCTTTCTTTATAACATATTTATAAGTATTTCGTGTGTGGTAGCCCGCATGTCAATGACCCAGGGCAATGTGTGCCGGAATGGGCTTAAAAAAAAAGAAGAAAAAAACAAAGAAATGTGGCCAAGACAACTGAATAAAGCCAGGCCACAGGCGATGGCGCAGAGAAGGGGCGGGGGCGTGGGCCAGCACAAGCAGCAGCCGCAGCAGCAGCTGTTGACTTAAAGTTCTGCGGCTCATATCATTTGAATAATTCTCAATCTCTGTTTGTCTCGCTCCTCCAACGCCTTCTTAACCTTATGTCTACATTATAATATATTTTTGTGTGTTTTCATGTGTGAAGATTACGAGTGGTGCGCATACTTTTCAAAGTGCCTGTGGCCAGCGGCGAAGAGTCACTAAGTCAATTGTCAACACTTGAAATATATTTTAAACTTGTTTTTTTTTTTTTTTTTTTTTTTTTTTTTTTTTTTTT